>CAUYQG010053408.1:0-17109 GCA_963574415.1 Tarsius wallacei
GCACGCTACCACACCCGGCTAATTTTTTGATTTATTGTAGAGATGAGGTCTCGCTTGCCCAGGTGGGTCTCGAACCCGCGGGCTCAGGCAATCCACTCACCTCAGCCTCCCAAAGCGCTGGGATGACAGGCTGAGCCACCGAGCCCGGCTCAGTTTCAGATTTTATCCAGATGCTATGCACATCGGAAGCAAAGTCAGATGGAGGCACTGGGCTGTGGGTAGGCTGAGCTTTGATGGGAGCCATCTATGTCTTTCATAAATTAAAATATGGCAGTCATCAGACACCTCCATAGAGGGATGAAATCAGCTGCCCCAGGAAGTGCACGCGTGTGTGACATATGACCACCTCTTTCACAAGTTGAACAAAAGACTCACAGCTTACACGCAAGTCTGCTTTAATGTCTAAGTCTGGGTTTTGCAAACCCCGGTGTTAATTCTCACCATCGTTAGCTCTGTGATACATCATTGATTAGCCCCATGCTCTTAGACAAATCCATTTCATTTCTGGGCCACGGATTCTTTAGCTAACAAGTAAGGATAGAGCTTTCTGGCTCAAAAGTTCCAAACACACCGTTTTTCTTTGGTTTATATGGCAGTAAATACCTGTCTGGGGATGGGGGGACACTTCTTATCAACAAGGGTGCCTGAATGAGACATATTTGTGTACCTAACCCTTAAATGTACCCCTCAACATCACAATAAAAAAAATATTGTATAAAATTAAAAAAAAAAAAAAAAAAAGACAAAGCCCAGCCAGTGGAAGGGGGAAATTTTAGGTTTCGAAACCAGAGACTTAGATTCAGACCTGTCCTCCCTTTTCCACAGCTGGTGAGAAATTATGCTACTCTCCATGCTCCTGTGTCCCAAAATGGGAGTATTATAAACTTGTGTCATTTTAGGAGTGCAGTGCCCTAGGCCACAATGTCTAAATGCTGAAAGGAGGCTCGCAAAATACGGTCAGGTATTTAAAGGAGAAGTTCAAGAGGAAAATCTCAGGTCTTGCCAAAAGCACGTTTTTGAACAATAAAACACTTCCTGTCATCAAGGCTACTCCCACCCTCTCCCATAAGGAATATTGAGAATCTGACCCCCAAAAACCAAAAAACAAAAACTCTTCCCTCAACCCCCACTTGTGCAGGAAAGTGGCAAGTTACACAGAGCCCTCTGCAACTAACATGCGATAACCCTTCATCTTTTAAGATGCCTCCCCCTTGCTTGCCAGCCCCTTTGCAGCCAACCAAGCCCTGCTGAAATGAGCTTGACAACCAATTAAATGCCACTTCCTCAATTGCCACCTTAATAGAACCCATGTCCGTCAATGTTGATTCCTTCTACTCCATAAAATTTATTCTCTTTCTAAATACCTCAAGCCCTTGTTGAAACAAAAGTGAGGGCAGATGGGTTAAGTTTACAAGTCAACAGACTTTGTTAATTTGGGGCCTGACACGGTTTTGTCTCTGACACCAAGAAAGGGTTTAAGCAGAGAAAGAAAGTCCTGCATGGGAATGCTGCCTTTGCTTAGTCATCTAAATAAATAAAGAAGTCTATAGATGGATAAAAATTTGAAATACAAGGGAGGATTTCCCAAAAAAGAATTTATTTATGAAAAATTGTGCATTGATGCTTACATGCATAAATTTCAGTCACCTTCAGGGTCCTCTCTGTTTGATGCAGTACACCTATCAAGATGCTTTTTCCGCTGCTCAAAACCGTTTTGAACGTGTCAATTTTGATGCCTTTCTGTGCTTCTGCTGTTTTTTGTTTTACTTCCACATCGGTAACACATTACTCTTTGAGAGTTTTTTCATCCAGGGAAACCAAAAGTTGCTCAGTACAAGATCTGCTCAGTAGGGAGGGTGAGACACGGGGGTCATCCTGTTTGGGGTCAAAAACTGCTGAACACTCAGCATGGTATAGGCAGGAGCGCTCGTAAATTTTTTTCACTTTTAATTTTTATTTAAAATTGTGGGGTACAATTCAGGGCTAGGTATACAAATCGTCACCGTGCAGGTGCCCTCATTGATGAGGGTCTCCCCGCTTCCCCAGGCAGATAACGACTACTGTCAATCCCCACCCGCCAACCCCCCTCCCCCCAGTTTCTCGCCACTTTCAATTATTCTCACCCAACATGAAATGGGCAAGCGTGTTGAAAGCTTCTCCCAAAAATTCACTGAAGCCAAATTCATCCTCTCACAACAACGTAAGCTGGTATGCTAACGCCAACAGGCTCCTAGAACACTCACCTAGTGGAGGAAGCCTATGCTACAAGGGGCCCACCTTCCAAAAGATAATTCTGGTTTTCTGGGGTCCCCCTTTGTGTCATCAATTCAGGCGTTAGGTATGCTATAACTTGCTGTTATTGTGGGTGTGGTTTTGTTATTGAGAGCATGGGAGCCTTACGAAGGGGTTCGATCCCCTCTCTTGCTCTCCCTCACCCATTAGACACCCTCTGCCACAAGACCCTCGCCAGATGCAGTGCCTCAGTCTTGGGTTTTCCAGCCTCCAGAACCATCAGTCAAATAAATGTCTGTCTATTATAAATTACCCAGTCTGTGGCATTCTGTAATAGCACTGCAGAAGAGACTAAGACACAACTTAATAGTGTGTTATATCTATATAAACTGTGTGGTTCATCAGCTTCATAGTTTTCCAAGAGACCAGAACATTTCAACTGGTGGGTACTGGGAAATCAGTGACTTGTCTCTGGATGATGGTGATAGCCACTGACAGAGCTTCAAGGTTGTACCAGGTACCAAACTGAATGTTGCAGCTCCCAGATTCACGATTCAAGCAGTGAGTTAACACTAATTCTTTTCACAGAATGAGAAAGCTGAGACTCAGAGACTGAGGTCCTTGTCTACAGTGACAGACTCATAAATAGTGAAACCAGGATTCCAAAGGTGATTCCACAGCTCAGATTTTCCAGGGCATCAGTCTTTATCTAGCTTAAACCCTAGGTCTTTTCGTCAGTCATAGAAATTAACTTGTCAGTCTCCAATGTTTCCACATTTTCTAAAGCTTTTTCACTGTCTTTATTTAGCAGAAAACTCACCTTTCATGCAAATCTCACGCTATAATGAATTCCACCAAGCCGTTCATTTTTATAGGCTTTTTTATACAGACATACTGCAAAGGTGTTTCAGATCGTGCCGTATAAATCATAATGGTGAGTTGATGGAATTTTTTTCTAGACACTTTGTCTTTTTTCCATACCCTTTCTACTGTTATTAAATCAAGAAAATGTTTACATGCTTTGTTGGAAATAACACAAAAAAGACAAGGTATCCTTGTGCATGCTAAGGGGCTGCCTAAATGAATCGTTAAGATCCAGCCTTGTAGACACATTCATACTGCAGGCAGATACTAAGGGAGGATAAAGTTCAGAATATACATATGTAAATTATGCAAATAAGCCTCCACTATTGCAATAATATTGTTGAAGCCATAAAAGGTTGAATACTATTTGCTTATTTTTATTTTTAAAATGAAGATTTCATTGGCTTTGTGGGAACCTTTTGCAAATTGTATAATTTTGGAACTTTACAGCCTCCATTTGCCAAGAGGGTACATACATACTAGTAATATAAAGCAAAGTATATAAATTGAACTAGCTATTGGTGGGGTCAGTTAAGTTTGCTCTTAAAATATCTTTTTTTTTCTTTTTGATTCTTTTTTTCCCATGCAGATTAGGATGATCAAGGAATCTTCAATTGCTAGATCATATGGGAGTCAAGATTTTAAAGACCAGATGGATGAAGGCATTTCACGATCTGAAGGAAGAATACCACTGCAGTCACAGTGCAGAAAAAGGCAAAAAGTGCTATTAAACTTGGCAGGTTAAAGAAACAGACACAGTAGTATGTAGAGAAAGAGAAGAAGATGTGATAGGAAGAGGTGAAAAAAATAGGTAGGAGCAGAAATGTAGGGTCTCCAAGAGCTAGATCAAGGTTTATATCTTATTCCAAATGCAATGGGAATTGAATCAGTCAGATTTTGAGTGAAAAATACATAGAGCCTTTACACACGCTCAACTCAGAAAAATTCACTGAGTTTAGAGGTGTGAAAAGTGTGAGCCAGGAAGGTCGCAGGGATATCGGGGCCTCCAGAGGTTAGCAATGATTGGAGGGTCTTACCACTCCCTGGTCTGAAGGAGAAAATGCAAGTAAAAATGGAAGTAATGTTACGGGACGACAGACTGCCAATCAGGGCTCTGTGCCTAAAAAAGTAGCCAATGCTAGAACAAACGAATAAACAAGAGGACTCACAGGAATACATACCTCAACCTCTGTCTTCTTCTTCTTGGTTGGATGGTGCAAAGAGTTTCTTCTCATCTCCTTTTTGATTAGACAGTACAGATGGTCAGCTTCATAGAGTGCTGAACATGGTAGGAAAGGGGGTATGATGGATGGGGGTGAGGGAGAAAAACATAGATTAACCATACAGATATTTTATCTGGAACTCATGAAAGAAAGAGTCTTAAGTGTAAAGGTAGGCTTACCCTAAAATGAACAGTGGCCTTCCAACAATGACAATGGCTTGTGGCTTTATTTGGAGCACACTAGACTGAGGAAGCATCAGAACAACTGTGTGAGGCACGTGGAAAAACATCTGGCATTGGATTGTTTTAAATCAGAACAAGAAGCATCATCTTTGGATAAAAAGTCATCAAAAACAGACGAGAATGTTTAAGGGTCTAGATGCATCAAGTCTCTTCACGTAGAATGATTGCATAGCTTATAGTCATTTCAACCTAACCACGTTAAATTATTTGGTCAGTTTTCTAAAATACAGTTTCCTTGAGCCTTTCCTAGACACAGTGAATCTTTATGTCCCTCCTGCATATGGATCTGATGCAGAGTCATGTTTGGGAATCACCAACGCGGTGAACAGACTGCAGGGTTTCTCAACACCAATGACTGGATTCTATTCTAGGCTCTAGTGATGTAGTAGTTCTGTCGTATTTATCTCTCTGAGGCTCATTTCCTTTGTCTTAAGTGAAGATAATGATATTACTTATATTTTTGTCACAAAGAATTGAAATATAATATTTGACATATAGTAGGTCTCTGTAAAAGTTAGTTACTATTACGGTTGTCAGGATTCAATGATAATGAATAAAACATGAGGTAGGCAGAGCATGCAGTTTACTGAATTGCATTTTTCAAGGTTTCTTATGACAGTTCTGGGCGGTGGTGGGGAGAATGGAAGGGGAATTATTTAGTAAATGAGTGAGACTACCAGAATGTACTAAATCGTACTGTCAACAAACAAGAAAGTAGCTTGCCAATGACTTGCTTCAGGGTCAGACAATGTCAACTATGTCCTGAGAAACCTTTTTATTGATGGCTTGAATAAAGGTAAGTAAAGCATGCTGAATCTGTTTGAAGGTAATGTTAAATTATTTGAAGACAATGTTAATGAGAAGAAAGAACAGACAAACGCACTAGATCCATAAACGGAATTAGACCAACTCCAACTAGACCAAATATTCACTAGATTACACGTAAATTTCAGTACTTGGTTTCAAATAATCAACTGCAAACCTGCTAGGGATGAAATGTTGATATGTATAAGTCAATTCAAAATTTACAAAATAAGTTACTCCTGATTTTAGTTCCAATGTATATAGAACTTAGAAGTTGTAACTTATAAGAGAAAGAAAAACCTTTAAAAATCACCCTGCTTTTCTTGGACACATCATAAAACTGAGGTTGCAGGACAAACTATCACCCTAGAAAAAAAAAGACAGAGAAACAAAGAGATAAAAAGAGATTTCAACTCAGTAACAGAAAGAAAAAAGTAAGCAAAAATTGACAAAATTATAGAGTATTATAACAAGATTAATGTTAAAGAATGCATATTTCTTTTTTCAGTATGCTTGGAACATTTAATAAAGTTAATTTGATTCTGGAATACTAAGTCATATATTTCAATTGGCTTAAAAAATACAGAATATATTCTCTGACTACAGTTAACTTGAACTAGAAAAGAATTACAAAAACTTAACTAGAATTCCCCATATCCTCATGTTTGGAAATTATTTTATGGATCTCTAAATATCTCCTTGGTCAACAAAGAAACCACAATGGAAAACAGGACTATAGGAAATAGTAAAAAATGTAAAATATCAAAATGTGTGAGCAATATCTAAAACCATTCTTAGAGAGAAATGTATAAATTTAAATATGAGGCAATGACAATCTCAATCACTTAGATTTGATCATTGCACATTGTATGCTGGTATGAAAATATCACAGGTACCCCATAAGTTTGTGCAACTTTGATGCTTCCGTAAAAATTAAAAATTAGAATTAAAGAAGCCAAATCTGAAAAAAAGAATACTAAAATGCGTTTACTAAATACCTGTTCCAAGGACTTTGTGAGAGATCTGCAAACTAAACCCCAAAAGTAAAATGAGGGCGCAAATAAGGACAACAACAGAAACAAATTAAATAGAACACAAGCCCACATATACAATATGGTATGGAGTACTAACAAACCAAAAATTAGTTATTCAAAACTAGTGGTACAACAGACAAACTCTTTGAAATTCAATCTAGTAATAAAGAATAAACCATAAGGTGGGTGGGGTGGGATTGTCAGTAGTGGAAACTGCTGGAGGGAGCACACCTCAACAACAAGGGTACCTGCATAATGGACATTTGTGTACCTAACCCTCAATTCTACCCCTCATCTTCAAAATAAAAAGATTTAAAAAACAGAAAACAAAAATAAGATATCATTGTAGGCCCTATGAAAGATGCTAAGATATTATGAGAATTTTATGATTGATAAAAAAATTATAAGCCATTCTTTCTCATAAACAACCCTAAGTAAAATAGTAGTAACCTTAATTCAGTGATATTTCAAATAGTAACACCATGGCCAAGTTGGGTTCATCCCAGGAGTAAAACCTTAACTTAACATTTGAAAAAATAGATCCATGTAATTCGTTAAATTAATTAAATATTGAAAAAAAGTCATAAAGCATTTCAAAGTATGCAGTAAAAGTAGCCTCATAACATTTAACATCATTCTATTTTTTAAAAAATTAATAAAACATAACAATTTTATTTGATTATGGATGTCTATAAAAAAACAAATCATAGAAAACTTCAAAATTAGTGACAAATTACCGTTGAGAAATAAAATGACATAAAGTTATACTGTCACCATTTTTATTAAATAGCATACAGAGAGTCTTAGATGGTGAAATAAGATGAGAAAACAAGCATATAAATATTGGAAAGGAAAAGGTCACCCTGCTATTAATCTAGAATGTAAAACAAAAAACAAAAAGCAAACCTAGAGTATCAAGACACTGGGTTATTTGAAATACTAAAGTCAACCGGATCTGTTTTCATCAAGACACAGCAAGTGAAAATAAGCGTATTTCTGTTCCCTGACAGCTGTCAAGGACGCATTCCTCCAGAGGAAGAGCCTTGTGTGAGCAAAGCAAAGGTTAGATTAGCAAGAACTATTAAAGGTAATAATGCTTTGTTTCTTCCAGACATATCAAGGTTCATATCAAGACTGTCTCTTTATCAAATGAAAGATATAGGTAGACTATACAGAAGTGGAATGCTCAAGAACTGTAAAAACCGTGATGAAAATGACCAATCTGCTAGAAAGTGTGTCCTCACTGCATTCACATCTTTTTCATATTTGTGCATCTTTTCATTGATCCTTGGTTTGGATTATATCTCAGGTGAAATATTTGCTTGATTTCAAAGAGGCGGTTGTGAAAGTTCCCATGTTTACTATTTTTGAGTCAACTTAAGTAACTGAGTAATAGGAACATGCATTAGAAATAATAGAGCTTTCAATACTTTCTTATTTGTTCAAATAATTAGAAAAAATACATCCATTAACTTTTCCCAAAAGATCACTGTGTTTTCTAAATTTATATTCTCTTATACTTTGGTATCAAGTCTCTGAACTGCTATAATTATCTAAACTTTTATCTGCTCATTTATTCATTTCTGGCATGAACTAATTAAATGTGGAATAATTAATGGGACTATAGTTCATTTCACTGTAAATAATGCATCATCAACAATTATTAATTCACCTTTTAAAGACAGAGTTAATGTGGTCTAAACTTTATTTTCTTTTTCTTGTTAATTTGCACTGGGATCTCTCCTGTTTTGGTAATTAGTATTGTTCATTTGTGGATACATAAATTAATTGAAAAAGTTCATAGTATAAAGAGATGCATTTAATTTCAAACTTTGCTTTTTATGTTTAGTAGTTATTTACCTAAATTTGTAGTAAGATGGTGTTTTAATCAGTGTGTGCTACTAATAATTATGAAGACAACTTTATTCAGAAAGAAAAAAATAATGCTTAAGGCCTTATGGTCATAAGAAATGGAACCATCTGAATTTAAATATATAAACGTGTTTAGTTGTACAGATGCATAAGGAGGTGATAAATAAAATACTTTTGATGACAAAAAAATATTACATTAAAATCAAATTCTGTGAGAAAATAAGAAAAGGAAATACAAGGTTAAGGAGAAAATAAGACAATATAAATATGTGACTTTGAAAGAGCTTTTTGATGTTTAAGTGAATAGCTGTGATGTTTCGTTGTTGTGATATTTATATTCCACAGGATACATTTAAAAGTTATGGAACACTTTTATTTTAAAATGTCATTATTTAAAGTCACCACCATAATACTATTTGTGATGACAGTATTTAAACGTCAGAGGGAAATGTTTTAGATTAACTTAAAATGTACAAGGATATTCATGTTTTCACAGTTTATTTAGATAATATTAGAGCAAAAACTTTAAAGACTCCTGAGCTAGATTGTATATCTGGTCCCTTGAAAATTAAGAGTCTTTACTTGACACAAAACTTATTCTAGCTCAGTGTCAAGGTCAATCTGTGAAACCTGGAGGAAAGAAATGAGAGAGCAATTGATGGCAGCCCAAACAGGAATCACTCAGGTACAGGGAAGTCTGGCCCCAAATTTCTAGACAAATTCCCAGAAACAAAATACATCTAATTCTGAGTAGAGAACCCTTGGCAATAGATTTATTGCTGTTGTGACTTTATTTTTCTGTTTACACTTATTTATTTGTTTTAATTAATAAAACGTGTAAATATTGATGGTGTACAACACAATGTTTTGTACATTATGGAGTGGTCAAATTGACCCAATTAATATATACATTGCCTCACATATTTATCGTTTTGTTTTTGTGGAGAGGACACTTAATATCTATTTTCTTAGCAATCTGCAAACACATGATGCGTTGCTATTAATTATAGCCACTGTGTTCTACAACCTCTCTGACTTATCCCTTCTGTCGAGCTGAAATTTTGTGTCCTTTTACCCACATCTTTCCAGTAGCCTCACCTTCCCCAGTCCCTGGTCATCACCATTCTCCTCTCTGCTTCTGTGAGTTTTACCTATTTCACTCCCACACAAGAGTGAGATCATGTAGTAACTGTCTTTCTGGACCTGACTTATCACACCTTGCATTATGATGTACTCTATATTGTCACAAATGTCCTTCATTTTTAAAGCTGAATAGTATTCCGTTGTGTATATATACCACATACATTTTGTCCATCCATCTGTTGACAGGTTGCTTCCATATCTTGACTGCTGTGAATAATACTGCAATGAATATGGGCTGTAGATTTCTTATATTACCTCCACCAGACAGTGGCTGATTGCAGAGGGGATTGTGCTAGGGTCTGAAATTAGGGCTGCATTTGAAGTGGACTCAGTCTCTTAGGATCCACCTGTGCCTTGCAAATGCAAGGTCCTGGCTGACACTTCTCATTCATCTAGTTTTCTGGATTCTTTTTAAAATTTATCTCCTGGAGATTAATACTCTCACCTTTCTCTGCTTTGCTCTGGTGGCATCCTTATCCTCCAAACCCCTTAGATGTCTCCAACTCTGAGTGAACACGGAGAGGAATATAATCACTCCACCCCTTTCTTTCTAATTCTGCATCGTCTTGGCCTTAGCAAGAGCTCACCAAATGGAGATGACTGAGCATAGCCCTTTTTTGAGTCCACAGGTCTTCGAGAGAACAATGTAACTATACAAAGCTACTGTATATCTGCCCATGGGTGTAGATTAGCTTGCCTATGTATTCAAGGACACCACCTTGTCACAAGAGAACCATTTTCCTAGCAGCAGTTATTAAAATTGGATGATTCCTATTTCATAGGTGCTGGAGATGGACAGAACAACACCCATCACGACATTTTCTTCCAAGAAATGTAAATGACTAAAGCAGGTTGGTATTTTAATGACATCCTTGCCAATTTTTCCCTTGTTTGCAGTGCTGAAATTCTCCCAGACACCTCTCTGCACCTGAAAATTGGTTAAAACAAACAAACAAACAGACAAACAAAAACCTCTCCCCTGCCAAACCCAGCTTATTTGGAGCTTTCATCCTGGGAAGCTAAGCTCGATGCTACTCTCATTCATGCTGCCTCATACGTCTCGTATTTACAACTGGGAATTGTAATGATCATACCATAATTTCATTGTCATTGTTTTAACATATTTTAGAATCTTGTGTTCTTGTCTACTTCCTTTACCATTTATCATTCATCTTCACCTACAATAGTATAGGTGTTCATCAATTCTTTCTCTCTTGCTCAAATTTTCTGAACACCTCTTCAAGAACATATCTAATCAGAGTATTTGAGGAACACAAGCTAGTTCACCTATTAGGCTCAACATTTAATCTAACTTGATATCTAGCTCAAAGAGTTGAGGCCAGAGAAAGAGGAGTTGAGAAACAATTGATAAAGTCCAGGCAAGTGCTTAGTTGGCACATGAAATGTTCGTGGATCATTCCATTTGCCTATCCAAAGGGTTTTGCAAAGGCCATTTGCCAGATGAGAGAACTGAAATTTAAGAGTGCCTAACAAGTAATAACAGAGATATTGCTTAGCGTATCCTGGACTTAACACAACTCTTTTCATGATGCCATAAGAGTGATGTGGAATCCATTACTTTGGTGAGGAAATAAAGTAATTTTTAAAAGTCCAGATATGCTAAATGTCCAGGCATGCTAGGTGACATCAATTCAGTGGATGGAACTCTCCGTTTGATTTGACATTTCACAAAGTCTTTCATTCATTTTAAATAAATCATCTTACTAGAAATAAGAAGGACTGGAAAATTATTTTTAAAAACAAAAAACATTTTCAAAAAACCTTTTCCTTGAAATAGCAAAGAAATATCTTTAAAATAACTTAAGACTATTTTATCCTAAAATTTTCACTCTTTTCTGTTATTCAAAGTAGTCCATGTCTTTTTCATAAAACCACTACCCACAATTTAAAACCTTTACTTTTTCATCATTCTTAATCTGCCAACACCCCAAATATCTTATATAAACTTTTTTTAAAGCTCCCAGAGAAGGCAGTTGCTGATCAAGAATTGATTTCAGGACTTCACGAAATCCAGTTTAGTATTCAACCAATTCTTACTTGTTTAAATTGGTCCCAAGTTTCTGAGTAGTGACCAGTCACCCAGCTGTCTCATTTTTACAACGCTAATAAAGCCATTCCCATATTTATAGAGATATTCTCTAAAGACATACTTTCAACATGATGTGATGTGTCTACACTGATTCATTGTTATAGTGCCTCTTTTTTTTGAGTTGGAGTCTAACTCCATTGTCCAGGCTGGAGTGCAGTGGCAAGCTCATGACCACCCCAACGTCAACCTGCTGGGCTCCTGACATCCTTTCGTCTCAGCCTTCCACGTAGCTGGAACTGCAGGCATGCCCTATCACATCGGGGGGCTAATTTTTTGATTTATTGTAGAGACAAGTTCTCACTATGGTGCCCAGGCGGATCTCGAACCCATAGGCTCAGACAATCCTGTAGCCTCGGCCTTCTAAAGGCTGGAATTACAGGCTTGAGCCACTGTGCCTGGCTGTTATATCACTTTGTATAGGAACAATCTGGACAGTGCAGGTGAAAAACAAGGTTGACCATTCTCCAGGTAAATTGCTACCTGAAATATTCAACTAAGTTTTTTTTTCTCCTCCTCTTGAAATAATTTAGCTTCTAATGTTCCAGCATACCAAATGGTGAGAGATGCCTAAGTGAGTCCCATTTCATGTTAAATTAATAAATGGTAGCTCAGGGTTTTCTGTCTCATGAACTCCATTTATCTTCATCCTACTTTTGGAAAGGACGAGTTTTAGCTTAATAACCATTTGAACTTCGGCGATGAGAAGCAATGCCTATTGGCAAGAAAGTGTGTCTCATTGAGAATCTCTACTGGTCAACCTAAAATTGCTGTCTTCCTCCATGGAGTGTTGTGTGCTCACACACGCAGGGAAGAACTCTAAAGGAATGGAAAGAAGGAATGATGGCTCAGCAGTCTTAGGTAATATGCTTGTTTTATTAAAAAAATTTGAGAGCCTTTAATTCACTGACTATCCATGTCACGATTTCCTCAACTGACGCCTCCTTTCTCTGAGAAACAACGATGTGTAAAGCATTATGCCTTTGGATTTCTCAGTGTGAATGACCCATCAACCACCCATGGTTCTCCACCCTATATCCAAATTCCTGTCTGGCCCATTGACCTCAAGTGTTGACCACAAATAATTGACTACCATTATCTCAGAGGATATTCAAGTGAATTTGAAGCACAATCTAAGTATGCATTTCATTTCCATCTGAAACTTAATGTGATTTGTCTTCGCTCTCTCCATTTTAAAATATATATTCATTTTACCACACTGCATTCTCAAGTATGAGGCACATAAAGAACATATTTTGTATAAGGCTTATAAAGCTAATATAAATAGAATGGAAACAGAATAAAAAAAGGCAAAGAGGCATAGGAAAAAAGGCGCTTCGACAGAGTGATTTATTTTATCAACCTTGGATTCTTTAAATTAGAATCCATTGAAAAAATTAATATACAATGAGACCTAGTACATGAAATGGAATAATACATAAAAATACAATTTTCAAAAACTATGTGCAGAAACCTCTTGATATATCTATCCAAATACACATTAGACTCTGTTTCACATCCTAACTTTGCTACAAAGAAAATAGAATTGCCGGGCACAGTGGCTCACGCCTGTAATCCCAGCAATTTGGGAGGCTGAGGTGGGTAGGATCACTTGAATCCAGGAGTTCAAGATCATCCTGGTCAACAAAGTGAGGCCCTGTCTCTACAAAAAACAGAAAAATTATCCAGGCATGGTGGTGTGTGCCTGTAGTCCAGCTACTTAGAGGACTGAGGAAGGAGAATGGTTTGAGCCCACGAATCTGAGACTACAGTGAGCCATGATCATGCCACTGCATACCAACCTGGGTGACAAGGTGAAACCTTACCTCAAAAAAAAAAAAAAAAAAGGAAACTAGAACGGAACATACCTATAAGGGAGGAGATTATAGCACATACATTGCACTGGCCAAAAGGCGAAAAGAATTAAGAATGTGGATCATTTCTTAAACTGGGAAAAAATAAAACAAGAAAGATGATTGTTGCCAAGGTATTGGGAAGAGTGATCGAACAACAAAATCTTCCTTGAATTTTTCATTCAGACAAGGAGATTAGCACCATATTTTCTTTCTTTCTGCTTTTCTCTTAATAGTTGTGAAGCCATATGAACTATACCGGCTCATGGAAGAATAGTGACACTCTGGGAAAAAGTGGTTCTCTTGCTCATGAGAAACTGATAAAGATTAAACAGTGGAGCTCAGTCATCCTCAAGGCAGATGCTACCAACTTTTTTCAAGCGCTGAGGCACTCCTAGGGCTGTCTATACACATACAGGAACTTTTCACAATTCATGCTCTAACTAGTTTAGTTATAAAGTGACTGATAGTAATGCAGAAATGCACCATGAAGCATTTGCAGAAATGTACCATGAAGCATTCTGCCTACAGAAACAAATTCATGACCAAGAAACTGAAAAATTCATTTAGTTAATATTTATTGTCAGCCAAGTGTGTGCTAGACACTTTTGAAGTAGGGATACTGCAGTTAAAAAAGAAGTTTCTGTAGTCTGGGACTTACCGTGTAATGGACTAATGAGCTGACAGATGTCAAAATACTCTGCTGCAGATAAATTACAAATAATATTCCTACAGATACCGATGCAGATTTTTCAGGTCAGCATGGGCTTTGAGTCTGTCAGCTCAGTGGGTCAGGCAGCCAAGCCGTGAGCAGGGTAGTCTGGAGGGGCTGGTAAGCCTAGCCCCGGAAGTGTCAGCTCTAATGGGCTGGTGAGCCAAACCCTGAGAGTGTTGCTGGTTGGGGGGGCTGGCAAGTCTAGCCCCCAGAGTGTCTCAACTTGGGAGTCTTGCCTTCTTCCAGCAGCTCTCCTGGTTCCACCAGCTCCCATGCACGGCTAATCAGCTCCCATGATTTTCTGCAGCTCTTCCGGTCGAGGTTCTTGTCTCATGCCCAGGAAGAATGAGGGACAGGGACGGCCAGAAAGTGAGTAAGCAGGATTTATTGAGAGGACAGAGAAGCTCCCACAGTGGGAGGGAACCCAAGGGGGTTGCCCATCTGTGGCCGAAAACCTGGAGCTTATATAGCCCTAAATCTAAGCCAACTGGCTAGCACAGCTGCAAGCTTTTGCTGTTTGGATTGGTCAGTATTAAGGACCAATTGGCAGGAGGGCGGGACCTAATGGTGAGCTGATTGGTTGCTTTTCGATCCCAGCAGTGAGTACTTAAGCTCTAGCTTGGGAGGCTGGCAGGGAACTTGTTTACCAAGGCTGAGCCTGAGAGGCTGGGAGTTTACTACGTTGTTACCCGAGGAAACACCTGTCTGTCTTCCTAGCCTTTTTCTGGCGATCTCCTGTCCCAATACCTTATAGCGTTTGCCACTAACATTATTTGCTCTGCTGCATTTATTTCGCCAACTACTGGTACTCATTGAAGATAAATATTAGCATAGAAGTATTTTTGGAAATATGTTATAGAGGTAAAATCTAAAGATGCATTGGGGAAATTGCTTTCATTGATTTTTTTTCCCTTTCATTTGAATTAGAAAATGACCACCATGACTGGATTTGAGTAATGGAAAGCCTTAATCCAGCACAAAGAAGCAGAGTTTGAGTGCGATTGAGTTAGGGTAACCATTAAAAGTCAGCTGGGTTGGATGGCTAAGAATGTCAGTGATTAGCCAGGCTGAGTGTGGAAATTCCCATAAGGCAGAAACCTACAGCGATGGTGTTTCTTAGAGGCCATGGCGGACGATCTTCAAAAGGCAAAAAGTCAGCAGGAATAGGACATGGCAGGAACAGTGAGATCGGGAGGGTGCATTTGTAAAGTGTTGCCTAAATCATAGGTTTAGCGACAGACACGGGAATGAAGCTATAACATGAGATTCCAGGGACAGAGAGGAAAAAAAAAAGAATGAAGGAGAGTTATGCTGTTATGGTAAATCTATTTAATACTCATATATAAATATTAAAATCATCACTTATCCTAAATTAATATAACATATAATATTTGCCTTCATTGAACAAATCTATGGAAAATCAAAGTGGTAAGATGGGCAAAATAATAAATCTGAGACTACTGTCCACATATTGGCTGATTTTTCTAATTGTGAAGAATAATAAAAATGGTGGTGGGGGGGAAACCTAGAGAGGATATGCTGCATAAGTCCTGGCTTATTATATCGGAACCAATGCCCAATTATTTCAATTACATAGCAATGTCTTAAGCAAATATATTATTCAGCATACAAAAATTAGGATCATGGACCCTGAGAGCTGGCAGTAAAATGAATGATCATCCCTTCCACCTCTGGCTTTAGAGGTCAGGAAGCAGAAGCCCAGAGGTTCTAATGACAACCCGAGAGCACATGGTGGGGGTTAGGGAGGGCTCAGAGCAACCCCATGCATTTGTCTCCTATGCCATGACCCTTTCCCAGTCAGCAAAACTTCCTGAATTCAGAACTATGTCACCCTCTACAGAGAGAGATTTGTTTTGGTTCTTTTTCAATTTTGAGCCTTGCTCTGATGGCATCTTGTTCTCCTTTCTTATGAACATAGTTTTATACCTCACACATCTATTATTTTCATATTTTTACTAACTCAATTTTGAATGTATCATATCTGACTAACCTTCATTTCCAAACTGTTCAGGGTCTGAGTTAATAAGGTTTTACTGAATATCACAGCAAGGGAAATGGCTTGGAGTTCCTCAAGTCCATTCCCTTTACTTTCTGCTGTGATTAAATAAAATATTATAATGCCTTTTTTATGAACTGCATCATTATATTCAAATATTTATCTTATTCATTGCAACAGTATGATGTGGGCAACACTTAATATCCTGCTGTACTTTTCCTGTCCATCTTCTGAACAGAATGGAGCAGATGCTTCATATATCATAAACCATTTTAAAAGTACATGTGTGAGCATCCATTTTCCTATGTATTAAAAAGTAGCACAGCTCTTTTTAATATAATCATTTTAAATAAAAAAGAAATGAATCACTGGGTGAGTATGGCTTTTACTACATTTAGGCAAAGCTTAATAAGCCTATCTTTAAGCTTAATAAAGTCTAAGCACATAAAGTTAATAAACTATTGAAATATTTTAAAGTTTTTTATATTTAATCAATTCTAATCACTTCATGTACTTATTATAATTCATAAAGAATATCATGTTAACTTGTTGCCATACAGGTTTTCTGATCAAATTTTATTAGAGGACATGCTGCCATAACCTTCAGGTTGCATTTTGTTTCAGGTTGACTTTGCAATACAATTTCAGGAATTTCAAACTTCAGAAATATCTTTTGATTCCATGAAGTTAAATAATTGTCCTTTAAGTCATCATATATATATATATATATATGCACACACATACATATGTACATATGTGCATTTTAATTTTAAAATGTTATATGCTTCATGTTTCTGTGAGTTTTCTATCTAACTTTTGATAGGACATTCTGTTTCTACCCTGTACTATAGTATTTTCACATCATTTGATGATCAGTGAATTTTGACAAAGTTACTGACCTGATGGCAAGAGAGAGATTGATGATGGGAGATTGAGTAGGACTATTTTCACAGGCAGAACATGTCTGCGATGAATACTTTCCAGTTGCAAAATTGTGTTTCTT
>CAUYQG010053409.1:0-14888 GCA_963574415.1 Tarsius wallacei
CACGCCCGGCTAATTTTTTGATTTATTGTAGAGATGAGGTCTCACTTGCCCAGGCGGGTCTTGAACCCGCGGGCTCAGGCAATCCACTCACCTCAGCCTCCCAAAGGCGCGGGATTACAGGCTGAGCCACCGAGCCCGGCTTCCTTATCTTCTAGATAGAATTTTAGCTGGGCACATTGCTACCCAGAATAAAAACAACATTTCCCAAGCTTCCTTGCAGTTAAGAGTTGAATTCTGGCCAGAAGGATATGAGTGGAGACGCTATATGCAATTTCTTGGTTATGCCCTTAGAGAGAGTGAGTCCTCTTCCCTACCGGGGAAGCAGCCATCTTGGACATGACATGAGAGACTAGTGGTGAGAATGGCACCTGTGACCTTGAGGTCTTTTTTGGAACAGAGCTCACCTTTCCATCCCTAGTGCCAAACTTTTATTTGAAAGAAAAGAAAAGTCTGCCATGCTTAAGTCACTGTTATTTTAGGTCTTTTTTTTTTTTTTGAGTCTGGGTTTCACTTTGTCATCCAGGCTGGAGTGCAGTGGCACGATCACAGCTCACTGTAGCCTTGACCTTAGGTCATCCTTCTGCCTCAGCCTCCCACGCAGGTGGGACTGCAGGCATATGCCACTGCGCCCAGCTACTCTTTTGATTTCTTTTTGTAGAGAGAGGGTCTTGCTATGTTGTCCAGGCTAGGTCTCTTAATTATAGCAGCTAAGTATACTGGCCCACCATCCCCACGTCCCCCTTTTTGGTAACTTCCTTTCCTGTGGTGGAAGCTAACTCGTGCGCCTACTTTAGTGAGGAGTCTTGTGGCTCAGGCATAAGCCAATCAGCATAGGCCTACTTCCTTGCCTCTGATTGGTCCAGTTAGCCATGTGACCCAAATTTTTTGTCTTGCATGTGTGGCATAATTTACATTCAAAAAATGCCCCGGCATGGTGGCCTGCGTCTGTAGTTCCAGCTACTTGGAAGGATCGCCTGAGCCCAGCAGGTCAAGGCTGTGGTGGCTGTGAGCGTGCCTGGGTGACAAGAATGAGACTCCAACTAAAAAAAAAAAAAAAGACACAGATCTTAAATATTCAGTTCAATGAGCTTTGAAAATTGCATACGCCTGTGTAACCACCATCCAAGACAATACTGTTGCTCTAGAACATTCTGTCACCCAGAAATGTGCTTTCATTTCCCTTTATAGTTGGTTCCTGCCCTCCTCAAACAACTGCTGTTCTGACTTCTGTCATTTACATTAGTTTATCTGTTCTAGAATTTTATATAAATGGAATAATATAGCATGTATTATGTTGTGTTCAGCTTCTTTCTCTCAATGTAATATTTTTGAGCATAAATTGCATGAGACTTGCTTATACAAAATCTTTTCCTTTGATATTTATCTGAAATTCAAATTCAATTGAGCATCCTGTATGCCTATCTGCTAATCTAGTAACCCTAGTCTCAAAACCCCTCCTTTCCAGGATTGGTCAATGCTGTAATGACTTCCTAGGGGACTTCCTGGGCTTCCAGGCTTCCAACTTGTTCTATACAGTCAGTCCGGACTCTCAGTAATAGTTTCAAATCTTCTGACCCTTAAACTAAGGCTTGGCCCCACTATAATTGGGAAAATGTAAATTAAAATTTCAACAGCACACCAGTTTATATCCATCAGCTGGACAAACACCAAGTCCAACAATATTATTTGCTGCTGTAACTGACCATAATCTGGTGACTCCATTTTTTTTCTTCACCTCCCTACGGGCTCCCCGCTCACCCTCTCTCTTCAGTCACATTGGCCTCTTTGTTGTTCCTTGAACGTGTCTGACTGGCTCCTGCCTTAGGGCTTTTGTATTGTTTCCTCTTCTTTAAATGCTTTTCCTACAATAACCACATAGCATATCCCCTTCTTAGTGTCAAGTATTTGTTCAGATGACACATTCACAGTTATGACCTACTATGATTATCCTATTTAAAATTGCAACCCAGGAGGACTACCAGTTCCAAAATGGTGGTATAGAAGCAAGGCGGCTTCACTCTCCTCACAGAAAACTAAAAACAAATGCACAGTGCTGGGATTATCACCAGTAATATACCATTACCCCAATATGAGGACGAGAGAGTTCCTGGGACCACAGAGAAGTAAAAAAAAAAACTCTGAGCAGATAGCAAGAGAATCAGACTTCCAAACCCATGACACCTTTCTCCAATCTGCATGGCACAAAGCAGGTGGAAAATTCCTACCAACTCATGGTTTCTACACTGGAAAAAGTGAGATCAAGCTGAACAACCAGCTTCCTTCTCATCTTGGCTTCCCTGACAGAAGACCTGTCCCTGTCTCAACCTGTGAGAAGCATCGGGAGTGCCTGAAGAAAGAAGTATCCCTGAGGACAGCCAGAGAGAAAGTAAGGAATTGGGACTACTATTCCTAGCTCTATAAACTTAACTTGACCAAATGAGACACCAGATCAGAGTAGCCGTTCAGAAGCATCATGCTTCGTTCTACAGATCTCCTGGGCTTGACCACCTAGCCAGCCTTTTCACTTTACCAGTGTACTTCCTCCACTCAGGACATGAGGCACTCTGTTTGCTAAAACCGAGGTAAACCTGGGCTTAAGACACTATCTAGAGACAAAAAAAGGCAGTGACCTAGTTGCGGAGGGGGGTGGGGGTGGTGGGTGGAGGGGGTGGGGGCGTGGGAAGAAAGATAACCAACAGGTAAATTACAAAGAATCCTTAAGCAAGCATAATCCAATTAAAAAACAAGACAAGCCAGTCAGAGAAGACTGGAATAAAAAACTAATCCTTCAATGCAGTGACACAGATGTACATCCACAAGAAACAACAGCAAACAGGGAACCAGCCTCTTCCCAAATGGATAAAGCAAGGGACCAGTGACTGATCCTGTAATATGTGAGTAATATGTGAGCTCTCTGACCAGGAATTCAAATGAGTAGTTTTAAGGAAATGCAGTGATCTCCAAGATAACACAGAACAGCAATTCAGAAAGTTATTGGAGAAATTTAACAAATAAATTGAAATAATAATTTAAGAATCAAACAAAAATCTTGGAACTGAGAAATACATTTGCTGAACTGAAAAACTCATTAGAGGCTCTCAACAGCAGAGTGAATCAAGCTGAGAAAAGAATCAGTGAATTCTAAGGCTGTTTGAAAATTCATGGAGAGGAAAAAAGAATGAAAAAGAACAAAGATTATCTACAGGGTATAGAAAATTACCTTAAAAAACCAAATCAGCTGGGTATGGTGGCCCATGCTTGTAATCCCAGCACATTGGGAGGCCACGGTGGGAGGATTGCTTGAGGCCAGAAGTTTAAGACCAGGCTGCATAACATAGTGAAACCCTGTTTCTATTTTTTTAAAAAGGGGGCCAAATCTAAGAATTAAGAGATCTGACAATTAAGTTCAAAAACTCATCCTAGAAAAAGTGCTATCTACCTCATTGCTGAATATAGCTATGGTCACCATCTAAGTACTCTCCTTGGGAAGCTATGCACTGATGCCAGCATCTAGTCCACCTGTCAAAGCAATTTTGGAACTCTTTTTCTGGAATGGTCATCAGAGCTGTCATCGTGAGAATGTTAGAGTTTGAATTAGAGCAACGAACAAACATTAAATCCCTTGTTAAGCTTGGCAAGAGTGGAAGTGAAATCAGGGACATGTTAGTTCAAATTTGTGGGAATAATGTCATAAAGAAAATGGCAGTATACAAATGGATTAAACATTTTTCTGAGGGGAGAGAAAGCATCACTGATGAAGAGAGGTCAGGAAAATCAGTAATGAACACAACTTATGAAAAACATTGCAAAAATTCATCGAATTGTGCATCAAAATTGTCAACTGACTGTGAGAAGTACAACAGACCAAATATCAACAGAGAAACAGATAGGAAAACCTTAACTGAAAATCTTGGCATGAGAAAGGTGTGTGCAAAAATGGTCCCAAAGGAGCTCTTGCATCATGACAATGGATCGGCTCACACAACACTGTCTGTGAGGGAGTTTTTAGCCAGTAAACAAATAACTGTATTAGAACACCTTTACTACTCACCTGATCTGACCCCCAATGACTTTTTTCTTGACCCGAAGATCAAGGAAATATCAAAAGGAAGACATTTTGAAGACATTCAGGGCATCAAGAGTAATATGATGACTGCGCTGATGGCCATTCTGAAAAAAAAGAGTTCCAAAATTGCTTTGACAGGTGGACTAGATGCTGGCATTAGTGCATAGCTTCTCAAGAAGAGTACTTCAAAAGTGACCATAGTGATATTCAGCAATGAAGCATGTAGCCCTTTTTCTAGGATGAGTTAATGAACTTAATTGCCAGACCTCGTGTTTGCTGCTTATAGGAAACTCACTTAACTTATAAAGACACACACAGATTGAAAGTGAAGAGGTGAAAAAATATATTTCATGCAACTGGACCAAAAAAGAACAGGAGTAACTATACTTATATTAGATGAAAGAGACCACATACTTATATTAGATGAAAGAGACCACAAATCAAAGAGTGTAAAAAGAGAAAAAGAAGGTCATATAATGAAAAAGGGATCTATTCATCAAGAGGATATAACAGGTCATGCACAGTGGCTCATGCCTGTCATCCCAGCACTTTGTGAGGTTAAGTGGGGAAGATTGAGCCCAGTAGTTTGAGACCAGCCTGGGCAACATAAAAACAAAAAATACAAAAATTATCCAGGTGTGGTGGTGCGCACCTTTAGTCCGAGCTACTCGGGAGGGTGATTCAGAAGGATTGCCTGAGGCTGGGAGGCCGAGTCTATGATAAGCCATGATCATGCCACTACATTCCAGCTTGGGTGACAGAGTGAGACTCTGACTAGAAAAAATAAGAAGGGGATAGCAACTTTAAATAACTATGCACTCACTACTAGGACTCCCAAGTAAATCTAAAGGGAGAGAGACTGTACTACAATAATAATAGAAGACTTCAACACATCACTCTAAGTAATGGACAGATCAGCTAGACAGGAAATTAGCACAGACACATTGGAGTTAAACTACACACTATACCAAATAGGCCTAACTGACATTTACAGAACATTTCACCCAACTGTTGCAGAATACACATTGTTTTCATCAGTACATGGAACATTCTCCAGAACAGACCATGTCTTATGTCACAAAACAAGTCTTAGCAAATTAATGAAAGCCAATATCATATCAAGTATCTTTTCTGGACAAAAAAGATTAAAACTCCAAATCAGTACATTTGAGTTCCTTGTAGATCCAAGATGTTAGGCCTTTGTCAGACATGGAGTTGGCAAATACTTTTTCCCAGTCTGTGGGCTGTCTTCCTGCTCTCTTGATGGTTTCTTTGGCTTTGCAGAAGCTTGTCAGTTTAATGAGGTCCCGCTTGTCTATCTTATCTCTTATGGCCTGTGCGTTTTAGGTTTTGTTCAGGAATTGGATGCCAGCTCCAATTTCCATAAGGGTGTGTCTTGCATTTTCTAAGGTTCTTATGATTTGAGGTTTTAGATTTAGGTCTCTGATCCATTTAGAGTTAATTTTTGTGTAAGGGGATAGATAAGGGTCTTGTTTGAATCTTCTGCATGTGGTCAGCCGGTTTTCCCAGCACCGTTTACTGAATAGGTTCTCCTCTTCCAAGTGGTAGGTGGTGGAGGCTTTGTCGAAGATGAGTTGGTTGAGAAATTGAGGTTTTGCTTCTGGAATCTCAATTCTATGCCATTGGTCTATATGCCTGTTCCTGTACCAATACCAAGCTGTTTTGATTATTGTAGTTTTACTCAAACGTACGGCAAAGAAAAAAACAAACAACCCCTTTACAAATTGGGCAAAAGATATGAACAGACACTTCACAAAAGAAGACATACGAGCAGCCAACAGACACATGAAGAAATGTTCAGCCTCACTAATCATCAAGGAGATGCAAATTAAAACTACACTGAGATATCACCTAACTCCAGTCAGAATGGCATTATCAATAACTCAAAAAATAACAGATGCTGGAGAGGATGTGGTGAAAAGGGAACACTTATACACTGTTGGTGGGAGTGTAAACTAGTGCAACCTCTGTGGAAAGCAGTGTGGTGATTCCTAAAAGCTCTAAATATCGACCTCCCATATGACCCCGTAATCTCCCTGCTGGGAATACACCCTGAAGAACTCAAATCACTCTATAAAAAAGATACCTGCACACATATGTTTATCGCAGCATTGTTCACAATAGCAAGATCCTGGAACCAACCATGTTGTCCATCAAAAGAGGACTGGATTAAAAAAATGTGGTACATATACATGATGGAATACTGTGCAGCCATAAAAAAGAACAAAATCATGAATTTCTCAGCAACCTGGATGGAACTAGAGTCTATAATACTGAGTGATCTTTCACAGCAACAAAGATCTGAGTATCACGTGTTCTTACTCATAAGTGGACCTTGAACATCTATCGTAATGCTATGGGACAGGGATCAACAGTGGTGGGAATCTATGGGGAGGGGGCAGGGAGGACAAGGATGGTGGGATTAATAGTAGTCAATATCTGTCTGGGGATGGGAGGGACACCCCTTATTAACAAGGGTTCCTGAACGATGCATATTTGTATACCTAACCCTTAACTGTGCCCCACAATTTTAAAATAAAAAATATGTTTAAAAAAACCCTCCAAATCAATAACAAAAGGAATGTTAGAAACTACACAAACACATGGAAATTAAGCAACATGCTCCTAGCTGGGCACAGTGGCTCATGCCTTTAATCCCAGCACATTGGGAGACCATGGTAAGAGGATTGCTTGACCTCAAGAATTTTAGACCAGCCTGAACCACATATTGAGACCCTGTCTCTGCAAAGAACTAAAAAACTAGTTGAGTGTGGTGGTACATGCCTATAGTTCCAGTTTTTTGGAAGACTGAAGTGAGATGATCGCTTAAGTCCAGGAGGTCAAGGCTGCAGTTAGCCAAGATTGCACCACTGCACCCCAGCCTGTCTCAATAAGCAAACAAACAAACAACATTCTCCTAAGTGACCAATGAGTCAATGTAGAAATAAAGAAGGAAATTTAAAAAATTCTTTAAACAAATGGAAATACAACATAGCAACTATAGGACACTGCAAATGTAGTACTAAGAAGAAAGTTTGTAGAAATAAACACCTATGTTAAAAAAGCAGGAAGTCTTCAAATAAACAATCTAGTGACATACTTCAAGGAACTAAAAAAGCAAGAACAAACCAAACCCAAAATTAATAGAAGGAAAGAAATAATAAAGATCAGCACAGAAGTAAAAGCTGAGACTAAGAAAAATGCAGAAGATCAACAAAATTAAAAGTTGGTTTTTTAAAAAGGTAAATAAAATTGACAATCTTTAGTCAGACTAAGAAAAAAAGAAGATCAAAATAAAAAAATCAGAAATGAAAAAGGAGACATAACAACTGAGACCACATGAATACGAAGAATCATTAGAGATTATTATGAACACCTATTTGCCAAAAAGTTGGAAAACTTAGAAGACATGGATAAATTCCTGGACACAGGAAGTAACCTTCCAAGACTGAACAATGAAGAAAGAGAAAAACTTCTAAAAACCAATAACAAGTAACAAAATCAAAGCTGTAATAAAAAGTCTCCCATTTAAGAAAAACTCAGAATATAATGTCTTTACTGCTGGATTCTACCAAACATTTAAAGAAGAACTAATATCAATTCTACTCAAACTTTTCAAGAGATTTGAAGAGGAGAGAACACTTCCAAACTCATTCTATGAGGTCAGCATTACACTGATACCAAAGCCAGGCAAGGACACAACAACAACAACAACAACAAAACTGCAGACCAATATTACTGATGAACACAGATGTAAAAATCTTCAGCAAAATGCTAGCAAGACAAATTCAACAGCATATTAAAAAGAGCATTCACCATAATCAAGTGGGAGTCATCCCAGGGATGCAAGGATGGTTCAATACACACAAATCAATAAATGTGATATATCCCATTAACAGAACTAAGAGTAAAAACCATGTAATTATTTCAATAGATGGTGAAAAGACATCTAATCAACATCTCTTTATGATAAAAACCTTCAGCCAGGCTCCGTGGCTCAGCCTGTAATCCCAGCCCTTTGGGAGGCTGAGGCAAGTGGATTGCTGAGCCCGTGAGTTCGAGACCCGCCCAGGCAACTTGGTGAGACCTTGTCTCTACGATAATAAATAAATAAATAAATAAACCTTCAACAAACTGAGTATGAAAAGCAATAGAGGCCATATATGATAAACCCACAGCTAACATAATACTGAATGGGAAAATATCAAAAGTCTTTCCTCTAAGATCTGGAACAAGACAAGGATGTGCACATTCACCACTTTTATTAAAAATAATACTAGGCCAGGTGCAGTGACTCACATCTGTAATCCCAGCATCTTGGGAGGCAGAGGTGAGAGGATTGCCTGAGCCTGGGGTTTGAGAACAGCATGGGCAACTTGGAGAGACCTTGTCTCTACACTTAAAAAAAAATTAGCCAGGTATGGTGGCGCACACCTGCAGTTCCAGCTACTTGGAAGGCTGAGGTGGAAGGATTGCCTGAGCCCAACAGATTGAGGCTGTGGTGGCTGTGAGCGTGCCAGTGCACTTCAGCCTGGGCAACAGAGTGAGACTGTGATTCAAAATAATAGTACTAGAAATCCCAGCTAAAACAATTAGGCAAGAGAAAGAAAGAAAAGGAAGGCAATTGGAAAGGAAGAAGTCAAATTAGACTTGCTTGCAGATGACATGATCTTATACTTAGAAAAACCTAAAAACTCCCCCAAAAAGTCGTTTGAACTAATAAATAAATGCATTAAAGTTGCAGAATACAAAATCAACGTACAAAATTTAGTAACATTTATATACAGTGAACAATACATAAAAGAAATCAAGAAAGCAATCCCATTTACAATAGCTGCAAAGAATATAAAATATCTAGGAATCAGTTTTGCCAAAGAATGAAAGATCTACACAAAGAAAACTATAAAACATTGATGAAAGAAATTGAAGAGGACATTAAAAAATGGAAAGATATTCCATGTTTATGGATTAGAAGAATTAATATTGTTAAAAAAGAGTTGATATTGTTAAAATGACAATACTATCCAAAGTAATTTATAGGTTCAATGCAATCCCTATTAAAATACCAATGATAGGTCAGGTGCAGTGGTTCATGCCTATAATCCCAGCACTTTGCGGGGCTGAGGCAGGAAGATTGCTTGAGTCCAAGAGTTCGAGACTAGCCTGGACTATATAATGAGACCTCATTTCTACAAAAAATTAAAAGATTAACTGGGTGTGGTGACACATGCCTGTAGTCCCAGCTGCTCAGGAGGCTGAGGTGGAAGGATTGCCTGAGTCCAGGAGGTCGAGGCTGCAGTGAGCTGTGATTGCACCACTGCACTCCAACCTGGGCAACAGAGAGACTCTGACTTAAAAAGAAAAATACCAATGACATTTTTTCACAGAAATAGAAAAACAATCCTAAAAATTATATGGAACCACAAAAATTCCAAATAGCCAAAGCAACCCTAAGCAAAAAACAGAACAAAACAACACAACCACAAACAAAGCTGGAGACATCACATTACCTTACTTCAAAATATACTACAAAGATCCAGACACAGTGGCTCATGACTGTAATCTCAGCACTTTGGGAGGTGGAGGCGAGAGGATTGCCTGAGCCCAGGGTCTCAAGACCAGCCTGGGCAACTTGGCGAGACCTTATGTCTACAATAAATCAAAAAATTAGCTGGGTGTGGTGATGTGCGCCTGTAGTTCCAGCTACTTGGAAGGCAGAGGCAGAAGGATCACCTGAACCCAGCAGGTTGAGGCTGTGGTAGCCGTGATTGTGCCACTGAGGGATGACAGAGTGAGACTCTGACTTAAAAAAAAAAGCAAAAATGGGCCGGTCTCGGTGGCTCAGCCTGTCATCCTAGTACTTTGGGAGGCCAAGGCGAGTGGATTGCCTGAGCCTGCAGGTTCGAGACCAGCCTGGGCAACTTGGTAAGACCTTGTCTCTACAATAAATTAAAAATTTGCTGGATGCGGTAGCCTGTACCTGTAATTCTGGCTATTTGGAAAGCTGAGGAGGAAGGATCGCCAAAGCCCAGCAGGTTGACGCTGGGGTGGCTGTGAGCGTGCCACTGCACTCCAGCCTGGGCGACAGAGTGAGACTCCAACTCAGAAAAAAAAAAAAAAAAGCAAAAGTAGACAAATGGGATCACATCAAGCTAAAAAGCTTACACAAAGCAAAATGAACAATCGACAAAGTGAAGAGACAACTCACAGAATAAAAGATATTTGCAAACTATTCATCTGACAAGGGACTCATACCAAGAATATGTAAGGACCTTAAACAACTCAATAGTAAAAAACAAAAAAAGAACAAAAATTACCCCCCAAAACTCCACAAATAATTTTATTTAAAAATGGGCAAAATACCGGAATAGACAAGTCTCAAAAGAAGACATACAGATGGCTAACAGGTATATTTTAAAAAATGGTCAACATCACTAACAGAGAAATGCAAATCAAAACCACAATGAGACACCATCTTACCCGAGTTAATATGACTTTTATCAAAGGACAGAAAATAACAAATGCTGATGAGGATGTGGAGAAAGGGGAATCCACGTATGCTGTTGGTGGGAATTACTACAGCCACTGCAGAAAACTCCATGGAGGGTCCTCAAAAACTAAAAATAGAACTATCGTATGGCGCAGCAATTCCACTACTAGGTATCCGTCCAAAAGAAAGGAAATCAATGTATCAAAGAGATACCAGCATTTCCATGTTCATCACAGCACTATTCACAATAGCCAAGATACAGAATCAACCTGAGTGTCTATCGATTGATGAACAAATTAAAAATATGGTATATATGCACAATGAAATATTACCCAGCCATAAAAATTAATGAAATTCTGTCATTGGCAGCCATATGAATGGAATAGAAGGCCATTATGTTAAGTGAAAAAAACCAAGTACAGAAAGTCATAGTGCATGTTCCCACTTATGTGTGTATGTAGGAGCTAAAAATAAAAATGTGGATCTCATGAAGACAAAAAGTAGATTGGAGGTGACCAGAGGCCAAGAAGGGCGAGGGCGATGGGAGATGAAGACAAACTGATTAATAGGTACAAATACACAGTGAAGAGAAGAAAGAAGACCTGGTGTTGGACAGATAAGCAGGGTGACTATCGTTCACATGAATCTATTGTACATTTCAAAGTAGCTAGAAGAGAATAGTTTGAATGTTTCTGTCATAAAGAGAAGACAAATAGTTAAGGTGGTCGATGTTCCAATTACACTGATTTGATCTCTACAAATTAAATAAATATATTATCACATGTTCCCTGAAAATATGTACATCTGTTATGTACCAATTTTTAAAAATTTACACAAAGAATAATAGTTTAATTGCAACCCAACACTCCCAATTCCTTTTACCTAGCTTTAATGTTTTCATAGCAGTGACCACCTTCTAAAATACAATATAATTTTCTTATTTATTATATTTATTATTTGATTTTTCCAATAGATAATGAGCTCCATAATATCATAACTTTGTATTGTGTTCACTGTGGTATCTCCAGTGCTTAAGACAGACCCAGGAACATAGTATGTGCTCAATAACTTTTTTTTTTTTTTTGAGTTGGAGTCTCACTCTGTCGCCCAGACTGGAGTGCAGTGGCCGCTCCCGGCCGCCGCGGCCTCGACCTGCTGAGCTCCAGTGATCCTTCCGCCTCAGCCTTCCGAGTAGCTGGAACTACAGGCGTGCGCTACCACACCTGGCTAATTTTTTGATTTATTATAGAGATGAGGCCTCGCCAAGTTGCCCAGGTGGATCTCGAACCCGCGGGCTCAGGCAATCCACTCACCTCAGCCTCCCAAAGGCTCAGGATTACAGGCTGAGCCACCGAGCCCGGCTACTTTTTTTTTTTTTTTTTTGAGTAGGAGTCTCATGGCCACCACAACCTCCACCTGCTGAGCTCAGGTGATCCTTCCAAGTAGCTGGAACTACAGATGTGCACCATTACACCTGGTCAATTTTTTGATTTATCATAGAGGCGAGGTCTCGCCACGTTGCCCAGGCTGATCTCGAACCCACAGGCTTAGGCAATCCTCTCGCCTCCACCTCTCAAGTTGCTGGGATTACAGGTGTGAGCCACCGCACCTGGCTTATAACTACTTTTTGGATGAATGAATAAATATGAGTAGATGGAAATTCTTATATAATGCTGATGGGAGTATATATTGATGCAATCACTCTAGTGAGTGTATTATTTAGGATAGGCTAAGTCATAGCACAGTAACAAATAACTCCAAAAGTCTCAGCACAGTTAAAATTTAATTCTCACTCAAAGAAGGTCCATAAGGGTCCCAGCTACTCTTCAAGACAGCTGTCCTCTATGTGGTGACTCAGTGACCTAGACTTTTAAATTTCTCCCGAAAGCCTGTAATTTGCCAGATGGGGGAAGAGAGAGATTGGAGAATCTCTTTCATTGCGTCAGTCTACAAGTGACATATATCACTTCAACTCATATTTCCTTGTCCAGAGATAGTTATGTGGTCTAAACTCATTGCAAGGAGATGGAGAAATGCATTTTCTCATGTGTGCTGGAAGAAGGAACAGAAAACAGAACTTGGTGAGTGCATATCCTGATCTTGGTCACAGAGAGTCATTTGACAATCTCTATAAGCAAGCTGAACACGTACATTTGCTAAGACCTAGTGATTATACTCTTAAATACATCCTTGGTCAGCGGCTTTCAAGCTTTTCTGAAACAAAAGTTTCAGAAATAGAACTTGCCTTTATTGTGTGTAAGACATTCTGACATTTTCCTTTCTTTTTTTTGTGAGCCAGAGTCTCACTTTGACGCCCAGGCTGGAGTGCAGTGGCACACTCACAGCCACCGCAGCCTCGACCTGCTGGGCTCCGGTGATCCTCCCGGCTCAGTCTTCCAATTAACTAGAAATACAGGCACACGCTACCACGCCTGGCTAATTTTTTGATTTATTATAGAGACAAGGTCTCGCCAAGTCGCCCAGGCTGGTCTCGAACCTCTGGGCTCAGGCAATTCTTTCACCTTGGCCTCCCAAAGTGCTGGGATTACAAGCTTGAGCCAACGTACCTGGCCGTGATATTTTCCTTTCTGTTCCATTTCATTTTTTTAGAAAAGATGCTCATTGTGATCTACTGATTCCATTAACCTCTAATGAGTTGTAGCCCACATTTGAAACTACTACCTGTAGGGGACTGAATGTTTGTATCCCGCCTAAAGTTCACACGTCGAAACCCTACCTAATGTGATGGTACTTGAAGGTGAGACCTTTGGGTCACAAGGATATAGCCCTTGGAAATGGAATTCATACCCTTGCAAGAAGACGCCAATGAGTTAGATCACTCACCTTCACCATATGAAGGCAGAGCAACAAGACAGCTGCCTGTAAACCACAAAGGGAGTCCTCACCAAGAAACTGACTCTGCTGGTGCTCTGATCTCAAACTTTCAGGCTCCAAAACTGTGAGAAATAAATGCTCATGACTTAAGTTACTCCGTTTATGATATTTTGTTATAGGAGCCTGAGCTGACTGAAGACACTGCCCTGGGCACATATGCATGCCCAGGAAACGTGGACTTTGGACTTTTATCTTCTTGATTTGCAGAAGTAATTTTTGTCTATCTTGATATTTATTTAGCCACCACATAAAACATTTCTAATGTGTGAGGAACTGTTCTGGTATATACTGTGGAGTTTTACAGTTCAACATGGCAGCCACTAGCCATATGTAGCCATCGATCACTTGAAATGGGGTTAGTGTTGCAGGTTGACAATATGGCATTTTAAATATGGATTAAATAAATATGGGTTTAAATACTGGATTAAATAAAGTATATTGTTAAATTGAATTGTATCTTTTTAAGAAGTAGTTACTAGAAAATTTAATATCACACATGGGGCTTGAATTACCATATTGCCAAGACCAAGAGATATACATTAATTCTCATATTTACCCTATGTGGTACCTCCTATTATTATCTCTATTCTAAAGATGAGAAAGTTGAGGCACAGAGCGGATACATTATTTGCCCAAGATCACACAGCCAGGTAGTGGCAGGAAAAAGATTTGAACCCAGATAGGTTGATTTTAGGTTCCATGCTTGTAACCACTACATTATACTGCTAATTCATGGTAGATTTTTGTCCAATATAAGCATTTTAAGGTTATAAATTGTTCTCTAAGCACTGCTCCAGCTGCATCCCATACATTGTTACGTTGCATTTTTAATTTTATTGGGTTCAAAATATTCTCTAATTTCCCTTGTGAATTCTTCTTTGATACCTAGATGATTTATTTATTTATTTATTTTTGAGTTGGAGTCTCACTCTGTCGCCCAGACTGGAGTGCAGTGGCCGCTCCCAGCCACCGCAGCCTCGACCTGCTGGGCTCCCGAGATCCTTCCGCCTCAGCCTTCCAAGTAGCTGGAACTACAGGCGCGCGCTACCACGCCCGGCTGGTTTTTGATTTATTGTAGAGATGAGGTCTCGCCAAGTTGCCCAGGCAGGTCTCGAACCCGGGGGCTCAGGCAATCCACTCACCTTGGCCTCCCAAAGCGCGGGATTACAGGCTGAGCCACCGAGCCCGACCAATACCTAGATTATTATTATTATTATTATTATTTTTATTTATTTATTTATTTATTTTTTTAGTTGGAGTCTCACTCTGTCACCCAGACTGAAGTGAGTGAATTGCCTGAGCCCCCGGGTTCGAGACCTGCCTGGACAACTTGGCGAGACCTCATCTCTACAATAAATCAAAAATTAGCCAGGCATGGTAATGCGCATCTGTAGTTCCAGCTACTTGGAAGGCTGA
>CAUYQG010053411.1:0-23307 GCA_963574415.1 Tarsius wallacei
GACTGGAGTGCAGTGGCCGCTTCCGGCCACCGCAGCCTCGACCTGCTGGGCTCTGGCGATCCTTCCGCCTCAGCCTTCCGAGTAGCCAGAATTACAGGCACGCACTACCACGCCTGTAGTTCTGGCTACTTGGAAGGTTGAGGAGGAAGGATCGCTGGAACCCAACAGGTCAAGGCTGTGGTGGCCAGGAGCATGCCACTGCACTCCAGTCTGGGCGACAGAGTGAGACTCCAACTCAAAAAATAAAAATAATACGCCGGGCTCGGTGGCTCAGCCTGCAATCCCGCGCCTTGGGAGGCTGAGGTGAGTGGATTTCCTGAGCCCGCGGGTTTGAGACCCGCCTGGGCAACTTGGCGAGACCTCATCTCTACAATAAATCAAAAAATTAGCCGGGCGTGGTAGCACGCGCCTGTAATTCCAGCTACTTGGAAGGCTGAGGCGGAAGGATCGCCGGAGCCCAGCAGCTCGAGGCTGCAGTGGCCTGGAGCGGCCACTGCACTCCAGTCTGGGCGACAGAGTGAGACGCCAAATCAAAAAAAAAAAAGAAAGACACATTACCTTGATCAATGCTAGTTTTGATGCTTATAGAGAGAGGCCCCTTGTTAAAACTAGTAAAAAAAAAAAAAAAAAAGGAACCAAAAATTCCACATTAATTTAGTGATCATTTCTGAGTATATGAATGTATAATTTTCATTGTTAAATGTTTTAAACAGGTCGTACACTGATTTTTAAAGATCACTTGACAAAGCCAACAAATAAGGGGTTACATTGTAGAATCACAAATATGTGAACCCATGAGATGAATTTTAAAAGCCCAACTGTCTAATGTCATGTAAATGAGCCCTTGTGGCTTGGGAGAGAACAACCTAGCAAATTCACCACACCCACATTTATGCTTAAACCTTGAACTACAACTACAGCATAAAATACTACAGTATAAATGAGTCTCATGAACATAAAATTGTCAAAAAGAAACTAAACACATAAAGAATATATTTAAAATTCAGTAACAGGCATTTCTAATCTACTGTGTTAGGTGTCAGGATAGTGGTTTTCCTCTGAAAGAAGAAAAGAGAGGGGTTTCTGGGGCACTGGCTTGTCATGAATGTAAGGGTCATTTTGCCAGCTTACTTTGTGCAAAGCCAATGAATTGGACACTAATGATTTGTGCCTTTTTTTGTATAAGTATGTTGTACTTCTGTAAAACATTAAAAAAATACCACATTTTGAGCAATTTAGAGCTAAAGATGATATGCTCTGGAAATCTGTTTTACATGACTCTGAAGGTAACACTGGTGATGGCAAGGATGATGTCAAGGATGCAAATGAAGAGTGAATCTTTTTTTTTTTTAATGAAATGTTTGTAGGAAAGAAAAGCTACCCTTTTAAATGGATCTATTCTATTAGAATATGTGATTCAGAAAAATTATGTAATTTAATTCTTAGACTACAAATTTATAATTTTTTTTTTAAGTAGAATTCTCACTATGTCACCCAGGCTGGAGTGCAGTGGCATGCTCACAGCCACCACAGCCTCTACCTGTTGGGCTCAGGCAGTCCTTCTGCCTCAGCCTTTCAAGTAGCTGGAACTATAGGCAGGTGTGTGCTGCCACATCTGGCTAATTTTTTGATTTATTGTAGAGACAGTTCTCGCCAAATTGTCCAGGTTGGTCTCGAACTCCTGGGCCCAGGCAATTCTCTTGCCTCCGCCTCCCAAAGTACTGGGATTACGGGCATAAGCCACCATGCCTGGTTCAAAATTAGAATTTTAAAGTAGGCATTTGACAATTTTATCTTAATCCTTCAATTATATATCCAAGTGGCCAGGCAGTATGTTTTGGGATTTTCTCATTGGGAAATTGTAGTGTGGCCTTACCTGTTGGGACTTTTTTATACTGAGAAGCAGTTTGAGCTCATCTCCTGCCTGTTTTAGTTCTAGGTGCAATGCTTTAAGAGGGAGACTTACATATGAAGCCAGCCCAGAAAAGGGTGATGAGAGAACCGAGGAGTTCTGAGAGCGTTTGCATGAGGAAGGGCTGAGGGTCACTGAGTTAGGTAAGAGAACACTTGGTGTAAAAGATGTTTATGAATACGAGAAGGGCTGACATGTGCAAAGAGGGTGATGCATAAAAGTGGCTCCAAGGAAGAGACTTAAGAGGCTTGAGTAGAGGACACACTGGAAGCCAGTATTAGGATAAAAATCATGACAATTGGAAGGGATATGGGATGTCTTCAAATTAATCATTTAGGTTCAAGAATCCCTTATGTTAACCCCTTAGAAGATTCCAGAAGAAATTGAATAATTATTTGTTAGAAATGTGGGTAGAAGGGATTTATTCAATGAATTAGCTCCTTTTGAGATTTCTCTCAACCTCAAGACCTCATGACCTTCTGTTAACTATCTTAGCTATCTCGGCAGCTCTGTGTCAGCAAAATTTGGAAAGGGAAGAGTTAATCTGTGAAGTGATTCCCATCCTAGAGTCAAGCCATTTTGGCACCAATCTTGGGCCAGGGTAATCGGGTTTGATTCTTTACAGGGATCAAACAAAGCAAAAATAACTGTTATTATCTTTGTTATTTTTTCTAGGTCAAACTTCTGACCCATTAATGTGTTTTGTTTGGCTTACAGAGTTTAAAAAAATGAATTTGCTGCCATCATTTAAAAATGAGTAGTTTTTTACAGAAAACTTCAGGTTTCCAAGTTGTTCTTGAAAAGCCAGTGGTCTGGCAGTGCTAGACCCCGTTTTCAGAGTCAGTGCTGGGATCCATGTGGCCATTCTTCCTGTAGAGAGTCATGACATTCCTGCGTTCACCTAGCCTCCACCCAGTTGCTTCATTCTTTCATTCACACTATCTTTCTGGCCCCTGAATCTTTTGAGCTGGCAATCCCTGTTCTAAGAAGACAGCTTTTTTTCCCCCTCATACACAATTTCAGTTGTCTTTAGAAATCAATTAAGTTAGTTTACAGAGATCAGTTCATACCAATGAAAAACAAAGTCTAGTGCTTGTCAGTCAACTTTCTATTTTAAGTAAAAATTGCTTTACCAAGAATTTGTAGAATATTTGCTAACTTGCTTTTCAATGTGAATTTAGAATTTTATTTTTCTTACTAATTTAATCTCTTTGTTTCTCAGTTTTCTCATCTGTACAATAAAGTTACCGCAGTAATGGACAAATATTTCATGAAATAATTTTTGTGAATCAAATGAAGTCATGCTGGGAAGCACTTACATCAGTGCCTGGCAGATAGAATGTTCTCTGTAAATATTTATTATGAAGGGGGGAGTATAATGAAAAAATAAAGTAAAACTCATAAAATTTATTAATAAGAACATATTGAGTCAGAAGTCTCAAAATATATGCTGTGGCATTGAATGACAAACGGATTCAAAATTTAGGTACCATTGTATTTGGTGGGATTGATAAATTTCACATCATTGTCATGTCCACTTTCTAGTTCTCTTGCATTGACCCAGGAATTACCATAGTCCTGGAGGGAGCTTCCTTAGGTTTGGGGCGGTCACTTCATGAGGTTGATGTTCTCTAAAAAACAGCAGGAGTTTTCTTGCCTTATTATGTAGGATGTCTCTTGAGAAAGTTGTTTTCCAAAAAATAAACAAAACAAAAACTCCCAAAATGTACAAACAAAATAGTTAATTCTTTTTGGAATAAATAAAATAGCAAAGGTCTCTTAGATATTACTTGGAATTAACCAAACTCAGGGTTAAGGTCATAGTCCTCCAAGACTGTCATGTCTGCCTAAGACTTCTGATACCATTTACAAGTTTGGGAGTCTCCAAGGCTATCCTCACGTGAGACCAGCTAACTACAAATTTGGGGGTCCTTGTGAGCTTTCTCAGGTATGATAATTTTCTAGAATGATTCACAGAATTAAGAAAAGCACTATACTTTCAGTTACAGTTTCATGATAGCAAAATAATGCAAATCAAAACCAGCCAAAGGAAGAGACACAGAGGGCAGAATTTGGGACTAGGAGGTTCCAAAGCTTCTGTGTCCTCAGGGATGCGTTACCCTACTGTTGTTGATGTGTGACAATATTCATAGTATTTCCAATCTAAGAAGACCACTGTGTTTGTCCATTTGTGCTGCTTTAATAAAATACTATAGACTGGGTAATGTATAAAGAATAGAAATTTTAATTCTCACAGTTCTGGAGGCTAGGAAGTCCAACATTAAGACACCAGTAGGTTTGTTTTCTGGTGAGGGCCCATTCCTCGTAGATGGCATTGTCTAGGTATTCTCACATGGCAGAAGAACAGCAGAGAGCACACGCACTCCTTCAAACCCTTTTATAAGAGCCCTAATCGCATCAACGAGTACTCTGCCTTTATACCATAATCACCTCCTAAAGGTCTTATCTCTTAATACTCTCACATTGGCAATTAAGTTACAACATGTTCAATTTTGGAGACATTCAGGTTATAGCAGTCACCAAACTTCAGTGTCCAGACTTTTTATTGGGGTTTTGTTAGGTAGGCATGACTGATGGAATCATTGACAAGCTGATATCATGTGACTCAAAGTCCCAACTCTCTAATTTTATTGGTCTTTCTGCAATAGCCAGTGCTTATCCTGAGTCATTTGTAGCATAAACTACCCAGGGACACCATGAATCATCTCCTTCACATTAGAGGGGTCCATCAGGCATAACAAAGACACTGCTATTACTCAGGAAATTCCAAAGGCTTAAAGATTCAAAAACCAGACTGTTGCTCTTGGGTTTAGTTCTTCACTACACAGATGCCTACCTGGAGCAGGCAGCCTTTGAAATGATCCCCACTGATCCTCACATCCTGATGGTCACACCTTGTGCAATCCTCTCCCTTTTATCCTTGCTGGACTTACGATTCATTTATAGTAAATAGTTTACTAAAATATGATGGGATATTACTTCTGTGATTAGGTTACAGAAAGACTGGATTTTTTGCCTATTGTTTACCCTGTTCCTCTCTTCTTGCACTGATGAAGCCAGTTGCCATGCTGTGAGCTACTGTATGGAGATGCACATGTGAAAGGAAGTAAAAGAGGCTTCTGGCCAGCAGTGGAGAAGAAATTGAAACCCTCAGTCCCACAGGCTGCGTGGAACTGAATTCTGCCAACAATTATGTATGTGAGCCTGAGATATATCCATACTCAGTAGAGCCTCGAGATGAGACCTCACACCCTGCTGCCACCTTGACTTCACTCTTAGAGAGACCCTGGACTCAAGATACCCAGCTAAGCCATGGCTGGTGTTTTGGTCCAAAGAAACTATGACATAGTAAATGTTTGCTGCTTCAAGTCACTGAGTTTTGGGCTAGTTTTTTACGTAGCGACAGATAAAATAGCACATTATCCTACCCTTTGCTCACACTTTTCTCTTGGAAATCTGCTGGCTCATATATTGCAGAAATATCTTTCAGATCAAGGGCTGCAAGATGGGTTTTTAATACAATATTTAAATTTAGATATGTCTTTTATGGCTGTTTATATGAGCTTTGCTGCATAAAATGTTGGTACTATTTTGTTTTTCTTTGAAACATTCCTGTTTACCTTTTACTATTTTCTTTGGAACCAGTTAACATAAGGTTAATATAGTTTGTAGGTTTTGAATTACTTAATTCTTTTTAGACAAAGCACAAAACATCTATCTATTGTTATTTAAAGGCAAACTAGGAGAAGGTAATAAAAGCTCTGGTTAGGTTTCTCTTCATTACACATTAGCTCTATTTCCCCCCAATTGACTATATGTTGAATTAGTGGGTGATTGAGATGTAAAAACGCTACTTGTCAAGAATCTTTTTAAAAATACGAATACTCAACCCTAAAGTTATGTTTTTGTTGAAAGTTATTACTTTGAAATTTGAATTTTCTTGGAGCTGAGCCAACAGTAGTTGTAAAGCGACACCTGTAAATTTGCTTTCTAGAAGATTCTTTCATTTAGTAACCTCTTGTTTCTCTGTGGATAAATTCAATTACAATTACAATCGAATGGACTTTTTCATAGCATCTTTCACTCCCCAAGTATCTCAAGTCCTCTGTGTATTATAAAGTAATTATAGTGCTCAAAGGACAGTTGGATAATTGTGTCCATGAACACAGACTCTCCTCTATATTCAAGAAGGGCTTATTCCCAGTTGGGAACATTAAGTTGGATTTTATTGAGACTGGGGACTGTTGGCCCAGACAGCTGGGTGATCCCCTGTGCTATTTTGAAAAGTATCCTGGGATCTTTAATTTCCACCTGGACGGTCAGGGAGGTGATAGAATGACCCTCATTGGGTGTGACCTTGTGTTCCACTTGGGGTCTTGAACCAGGGGACCCTTGGCCCCAGAGGTGAGATGTACAATATGGTCAATTATACAACCTCTTAATTATGTTTGTTGGATCCCAAACGTATTCTCCTGGTTGGTTCTCTCCCAGGTGGGTTCAGATTGTGGCCAAGAAGAAATGTTAGAAAGTTCTCAGAGAGCTGTTTCATAAGAATGTTTTCATTGGTTTGTACATGATGTTGTTTTGTTGTTGCTGCTTTTTAATACAGTTGTTTGTTTCTGTGGTGCCATTAATGTAATACACACGAGACAAACACTCAAGGTCATTTGGTTGCATGCCATAATTTTTCTTTGGCACTTTTAAAATGGAATCTTTTTCTCCTTTTGTTCCTTTTCATCTGTTGGTTTGGCATAGCTGATTGAGTGATTAAATGATTACTGCATCTTTTGCACCTCACCTTGAGAGGCTTTGGTATAAAAAGGTGCTAATTAAGCTGAAGCTGTTGGCCCTGTTGTCTATGTGGACTCCAGGAAGTGAAAGACCTTAGTCTTTGTGTGTGTGTGTGTGTGTGTGTGTGTGTGTGTTTGATTTTCAACTCTTTGAGGAATTTTTACTAGTGAAAATTGTTTTAGAGTTTAGAAACACAACAACATTTTCAAACTACTTATGGAGTTGACTCAAAGCTACTCAAAGTTAGCCTGAGAGTTCAACTAAATGCCATTCAGTTTGTGGTGATCACAACTGGGATTTGAATATTTTCTATATTTAAGGAAAAATAGGTACATTATCAGAATAGCTGTTATCTTCCTGCCTCACCTCACCCTATAGATATTAGGAACAGGGACAAACAAATTTAGGAGTACTATAAAGTGCTATTTTTCCTAAAATGTGATGTAAATTCACACCCCTGCCTTGACTGGCTGGCTAATCCACTGGGCTGTGAGAAGCACAGCATTCTCCTGGGAACTGGTTCCAAGGCACTGACTGCATTTCTTCTGAAGCTAAAGTACTTAGCTTTGCTTCCATGCTTTTTAATATAATTTGTAGGCTTCAGCAGATTTCTAAAGTACACCACTTGATATCTTTCACAGCTCAAGGTAAATTCTGCACCATAAGCTTATAGAATTTTAAAATGTTACCTGGGGTGAGAATATCCCTTTTTCTAGTGCTTTTTTTTTTTCTGAGATAACTTTCACCTGTTTACACAAATTCTACATTTTTTTTTCTGCTGTGGTTAAAAAAAAATCACCCAAGCTGTCTCTATGGGTGTGAAACTTGGCTGTGATTTCCTTAAAGTTCATTGCAACCAAAACATTTTAATCTCTGTATCCTGAGTGCCTCACACATTACCTAGCACAGAGTGGGCACTCAGTGAGCAGTTATTGAGTGATACAGTCATGAATCAGTTCCGCAAAATAATTGACTAAACTTTTATTACATACTTAGTTCACTCATTGACTGAATTAACCTACTCATGGGCCATTTTAGTCATTAGATACATTACTAGAAAATGCGGAATCACCTTAGCTAACAATGCTTGTTGGAGGCGTTCAATTGCAAGGGGTCCAAAGAACCATGGTTGAGTTCTGCTTGGGCATAGGCCATTTCCAACCTGCAAACTTATAAACACTTTTCTTTTTGGTAACTGATGTGAATGTTTCAGCTCTGAAAGACATCTAGGAACTCTCCTTCTGCAGCAAATGAACCAAATGTTTTGAAGAAATCTGAGAGGAGATTTGGTTTTTTATCTTTCACCTCTAGCAGGAGGATGCTTGCAATCTCTTATGTGAATATGGTCTTTGTATGAAATGGAGGAAGGACAGAAGCATCAACCAACCTGTTCATTCCTGGGGACAGGGAGGGAGGGAGGAAGCTCAGGGCCTAGGAGAGGATCAGTCTCTCTAATGAATGACAGCTGAAATAATAAAGACATGTCATCCATGCCACATTTTTTAGAAACCAAAAACATCCTTGTGAAAGTTAAAGGGAAAAGAAAAATGTGTTTTTTGAGGGAGGGAGATACGGGGAACAGGAGGTGGTGACATAAAAAGTGGTTTAATGTGTCTACTTGTAGCCCTTAAGGCTTTTACCTGACCCTGTCATTGTCCCAACACCTTCTCTGGGGCTGACAGTCTTGGTAATTGATGGGTTGGTGGAGGCTCTTTTCTGCAAATACATTAAAGCAGGAGGGAATACTCCAGCCTCTGTCTCTCCACGCCTGGCACCAGGGACCTAGAGGCGAGCTGATACAGGGCCTGGCGGTGTTGCAGGGAAGACGGGATTGATTCTGTCAACTAGACTGCCCAGTGACTGTCAGGCGCGGGACCTTTCACCTGCTCCTTGGAGTCATTAGAACTCCCAGATCTCTTTGCAGGCCTTTTCTATTAGACACACACTCCCACGTTTTGATTTTTTGCTCCCAAAGTCATTTTTTTTTATAATTACCTGCATTGAACCAGGCTTACCATCTGTGGGCTGAGAGTGGGCAAATGATTTATTAGTCTTGGTTTCTAACTGTGTTGAGCAGTGTGGGATTGATCTGACTGGTGACACAGTGGACGCACCAATGGAGGGGGGTCAATGTCAGGATAAAGCTTCTTGTGGAGCTGATGTACACGTGAGGACCCGGGTTTGGTGTTTAGTCGGCAGACTGTGACATTGCAAAAGTGGAGTCTCAAGTCAGGGTGGGAATGTCAGGCAGAAAAGGCAATGAGGGAGCAGTTTGAGATGTTTCTCTTTAAGTAGAAAATAAAACTGTGTGAGAGATGAGGGCGTCATGGTGAAACTCACATTGTTATTCCTAAGGCTCTGGGCTTATTTTGTGCACACTGCCTGCCTCATGTTCAAGGGTTTGACTATGCAGTGGCCAGTCACGTTGGGGGGCCCTGACCACTTGACTTGAACTTTGGGTGTATCTTGATGCACATCCCGATCAAGATATCCATTCATATAACCATTTCCAGTGGTTGACATGTTGTCAAGGCTACTTTTTTTAAAAAGATCAATTATCAAATTGTAGCTGAGCCCACCGGATGTGTTTTCTGAGAGACTTACTGTCATCTCCCGTAAGTTGTTGAATAAAATACCAGTCACAGTGCTGAGCACAGGGGCAGCGTTCTGTAGCCATGCTCCCCTTCCTTTCCTTCTTATTTCTTCCTGCTCAGAACACTAAGACTGAGTCTGATAACAAATGCTTGGGATATGGAGAAAATAATGTGGACAGAAAAGCAGTAACACAGGGTGACTTCTGTGGACTCTGGGTACTTTTGTCTTTATAGATTCCCTTTCCCCTAAAAAATATAAAAAATTGTATTTTGAGATATATTGCCATAAGGATGAAACTGTTAATATTACCTATGAGATTTTTTTCTTCCACCTAAAAGCTTGTGTTTTTTTCCTTCTGGTTTTAAAATAAATGAAAATATTTTTGTAGGTTCTTAGAAATACTGTGGACCCTGGGCTCGATGTCTGCTGAGCCTGATGGACACATTCAGCCTGGAGAAGAGATGTCAGTGACATTTCATGTCAAGTAGAAAATGTAAAAAGACCATAATCTTTTCCCACTGATATTTTAAGTAAGGCACATGAAATGTGTTTTATCTCTATCTCTTTTTTTGGTTTGTTGAGGGGGTCTTGCTTCTGTTACCCAGGCTTGAGTGCATGATCATAGCTCAGTGCAGGCTTGAATTTCTGAGCTCAAGTGATCCTCCCACTTCAGCCTCCCAAGTTGCTGGTATTACTTACAGGTGTACACCACCTTGCCTGGCTAATTTTTACCATTTTTAAAAAAGTATAGGGGTCTTATATTGCCCAAGCTGGTCTCGAACTCATGGTCTCAAGTGATCCTCCTGCCTCAATCTTCTAAGTCTCTAGGCTTATAGGCATCAGCCACCATGACCAGCTTTTATTTTTTTTAATTAATAAATTTTGGGGTCTGTTAATTATAAATACTGAGTACTGTTAAAAGATAAACTGAATTTGAACAAACAGCAGTTCATGAATCAGCAACTCCAAACCAGAAGTGGTTCAGACACTGGGTTGAAGATGTTGAAGGGACAGGCTTTTGTAGAGTGAAAAGGGAAATAATAGATAGAAAATATTTGATGGGTTACAGTGATGAGTTGGTTTATTTTGGTCTATGTCACTGGAAAGTCCCTAGTTACACAGATATAAGTTTGTTGTCTGCTTCTGATTGTTTGAACTTCAGTTCTGTTTTCTAATATAGGCATTTACAAGAAATAGCTCAAGCCAAATTTTGCTTATGCTGCAAATCAGATGAGACTAAGGTCATTAACGAAGCCTAACTGGCTTTGCCTGCTCAGGGATTCTTCTACCTGGTCTTCATTTTAATTACTTTAACAGTACTTTAGATATGTAAAGCAAAATTAGAGCCCATCTTTACTGGTTTCAAGACAACACTCTGAAGTTCAATCTTTTTGATAACTCCCTGATATGTATTTTTTTTTCTAGGTATGACTGTAATCTAAATTTCCAAGTTTTGTATAATTAGATTATGGTAAGTTATAGTACTATTTCACTGTCACTATGCCATTTAGACAAACCAAGAAAACATGGGATGGAAGTAACTTGACAATAAATCCACTTGCCAAAAAAAAAAAAAAAAAAAAAATTTCAGGCCCATATAAATGAGCCTCTTGTAAAGCAAATAATCTCATTGAATGTATTTCCTTCTCATTTTGGTTTTTCCACCATTGAGACACTTCAAACAGATTGCATCCCTATTCTTTCTGGCCTGGTAAATCCTGAGGGATTGTGTTGTTGCTCTGATTTTTTCTCTTCCCTGACAAGTGTTTCTCAGGAACAAGTGTGGGGCAGAGGTACAGCCCAGGCTATCTAGATGGCTGAGGGAGGCTCAGTTCCTGTCTCTGTCACTAGCCCTGGGTGATCTTGAGAAAGTTACCGTGATGCTCCATGCTTCAGTTTCCTCAACTAAAAAGAGAATAATAATGTGAGTATCCTTCAATTTGTTCCAGAAATCATATAAGACAGTGAACACACATAGAGCTGGAATCTATATCCCCCTTATTTAACTTGATACATTTTTGAATCTATTATTTATTTACTTTAAAATTGACACACAATTATATTACCTATATTTATGGTATATGACATGATGTTTTGAAATATGTATACGTTGTGGTACAGCTAAATCAAGTCTATTCACATACCCATCATTTGTTTTTGATGAGAACACTTAAAATCTACTTTATTAGCAGTTTTCAAGAGTATAATACATTGTTATGAACTATAGTCACTATGCTGTGCTATACAATAGATCTCTTAAATGTTGTCTCCCTATCTAACTGAAATTTGGTGTCCTTTGACCAACATCATCACCCCAATCACCCCTTTGCCCCAGCCCCTGGTGACCATCATAGTTTGACTTTTTTTAGATTCCATATATAAGTGAAATCATGTGGTATTTGTTCCTCTGGGCCTGGCTTATTTCACTTGTGAGAAAAATAATGAATGTGTTTCCAACTCATCCTATAAGCCCAGCTGACTTCCCTTCCCCCAAATCCCTAAAACTCAAAACACTTTCATTACAATCTACTAAAAATATTTGTATGACACAAAGTATTTATTCTTTATCTCATTTTTAAACAATTAATTCATTGATGGGTATGTTTCTGTATACCATTGCTATAGAAATTATTTTCCTTCCAAATGTCATCAAACATATACTCTAATAAAAATGAGCAATGAAGTCATGTATTAAAAGCACATGAAAATGTCAAAAACCACATAGTGAAATAAAACAAGCAAGCAATGCAAATAAAAACAAATTCCTTATAGATTGAAGACATACAGGATTGAAGGTGAGTGAGATTTGGAAGTGAGAGAAGAAAGATGGATTCTTGGTCACTGTTGCCACCTGGAATATACCTTGAAGGTACAATGACTTCTTTGTTTATAGGTGGTAAAAGTGACTTGAACATTATTTTCATAATCAGCAGCACTAGAAGAAGTGTCCTCTACCAGTAAAAGAGTGTTGATTGCAAAATTTTCATTCTTCATGTAATCTTTAATGAACGGTGACATAAATCTCTTAGATCATCATTGGTACACGCTTATGATTCCAATGCCCGATGAGTGACAATATCACCTCTTTAACACGACTCTAAAGGGCACCAAAGTCATTGAAGTAAATACATCAATAAGAATTTTAGCCTAACGTTTTCTTCATAGTTTTCTCCAAAATAGCATTAGTCTATCTCTATGAGTTTTCTATCCAGGTACATTTTCTTGCCTTCTGGAATGTACATATCCAATGGCATCCGTTTTTTAAAAAGTGCCTAGTTTTGTTACTTTGTACTGACCACCTTCCTCCAGAGTTTTCTGCCATTCCCCGGGCCAGAGACTCACCATTGGCCACAGCTGCTGTAATTTTGATCTTGAAAGTATTCCTTTTTTTTTCATATTCCATTCTTTCTTATATCTCTCGAGTCATTCAAGCCTTGATTTGAAACTCACCTTCCTCACTGAATTATCTCTTTCCTTCTTCTGTGCCCTTTCCAGGATTTCGAACGCAATCCATACCTCCTTTTATGTCAACAGGGTGCCAGCAGCATCCCACAGTGGCCACCAAGCCCCTTACGAAGTGTTTTGCCGGTTTTTTTTTTTTAATATTAGATTTTCCTGGGCACTGCTGTGAAGTTTTCCACAACCGATCACACTTTTATAATTTTCTTTATTTTCCTATGCATAGAAAAATAATCAAGCCACAGGGCACTAGATGTGGACTTGTTTATGACCTCAGGTATGCCTTTATATGTCTGTCTCTTTCACTTCCACATTTTCTTTGACTGTATGTGCTTTTCTAGGCCTCTTGATCTCACAGGATTCTTACACAGTGTTTTCTACTTTCTTTGAAGGCAGTTTGCCTAGTCATGCGATGCAGTTGATCACAATAAGACACATCATATTTAAATCATATTTAAAGTAAATCAGTGAGTAAGCATGGCTTGTTCCCGTGACTGCAGAACAGCTTCATGCATCCTCTCATCAGATGCAGGAGCACCGGGTAGTGAAATTTGGGTAAACCTTTTGTAAAGCTTTCTAGCAAGTGTTCTACTAGTGAGACTTAGGGAAGGCATCCTATACTTCCTACCTCCTAGAGCAGTTACAAGAATGACTATAGAACCCCAGGGCTGGAGGTCATATGGGGAGGGGGCCATTTTTGGGGTGCGCACCGTCAGCATAGGGCCTCTGAGATGAGGAGCCCACTCACACAGCCATGTGGAACTTCCTCTGTGAACTGCTTCTATGACCTGGCTTTTGCAAATGTTCAAAGCAGCTTGAAGGACTACAAACAAGGTTTACCTCTGTTCCCTTCACTCTGTGCATGAGCAATAGCCCTAGGAGAAGCCTGTGGGAATTGTTAGAAAGAGCGGACTTGAGGGAGCTTTCAAGTGACTCATGGAAGATATAAGAAAAGAGGTTGAGAAAGAATGATGAGAATAATGTGCAGAGTAGGAACATAGCTGAAGGTTTCTGTGTGGACTTAGAGAAGAATCCAGGGAGACAGGAAGTGAAAGAGAGTTCTCTGGGTGGACATTAGGAGGGTGGACAGAGACTCTCCTGGGAAGTAAGCTGCTCATGAATCCAGAAAGCCCCTTAGGGAGCGCAGAGGAGTGTACTACCAGCTTCTGTGGCTGATGTCTGGGTTGACGTGAGCACGTGCTTGGGCAGTTAGTTTGCTAATGTCAAGTCTGAATTAACAATGCTCACAAGACGTGTGTGGGTTAAGAGATGTCTCTATGTTCAACACACAGTGGACGAACTTGAATATTCATAAGATTTTTGATCTGAGTACTTTAGGCTGCACAGAGGTGGAATTTAGATGGCGAGGAGTTAGTGTTTCAAAGAATGCTGAGGTGATAGGGATAACTTTTGGATTTTGTGTCACTTTTTTTTTCCAGCAAGCTGGTAAATTCTGAATTAAAAATATGATTTTGGATCAGGTTTATGTAGAGTATCAATGAAACACTTCACTGGACTAAAGCATCAAGGTAAACAGGGCGCCATGGTTCCTTACCCCTGGTTGTATAACTTTTTACTTCACCAGGGGATTGTTCCTACAGATGAAATGGGAAAAAAATCAAAGCTTCAGAACAGATTCTTAGTGGATGGGGAGAAATGAACGTATGTGTGGAGAATACACACGAGTCAGACAGAACTTTGGTACAAAAATCAGAGGTGATTGAAAGATTATTTCACATTAGGAATAATGTCTGGATTTTAAATTCTTAGTTTAAAATGACTATTGTGTTACCACCACCTGCTGGCCAGAAAAGGTATTAGGCTAGTTTCCTCAGAGTAAAGGATCTTGACCAGCTTTGCACGGTTATTTTTATGTAGAAGGACTCTGTCTAAGAAAATATTTTTAAATGTATTCTTCTGTCTAGAAAGTGTTCTGTTATTTTTAAAATTAAAAATTTTAGCTTATAAAAACATGGTCATGGAAAATTGAGAAAATAAAGGTATAAAAATTGCATTTTACATATTTACATATTTTCCTAATATGAAAATATTTTGAGAAAACAAAATTATATATAGATTCGTTTCATCCAGTTACTAAATTAGTTTTTTATGTGTCCAAAATTGCAAAATATAGCAGATGCCTAACTAGATTTAACTCATTTTGAAGAATTTGGTACATTTTTTTTAAAGAAATGCAACTTAATAAGTATAAATAAAGTTCACATCTGTCCTCATCCTCATCTGAAACTTTCCTCCACTGTTCCTCAGAAATTACCACTATCTCAAAATTGGTATGTAGCACTTTGTTTTTTTATGTTTTTGATTTATATGTTTTAAATTGTATACAGTTGGGTGATATTTGGTTATTTTGATTTGTTTTTTTCACTGAACATTATATTTATAAGCTTTATCTATGTTAAAATAGCTAGATCTAGTGGATTTATTTTTTACATATAGTTGAGTTTTAAAAATCCAGTGGGGAAATATCAGTCTGTAACTGGAGAGTTTAATCCATTTACACTTATTGTGAATAGGATTAGATGTATTTCTATCATATTCCCCTTGTTGTCTATTTCCTGCATTTTGTTTTAAACATCTGTTTTCTATTAGAGCCTGAGTATCTTTAAAAATTCTTTTTTCTTGTCTGTTTGTTTTGAAGTTATACATACTATTTCTTTTCTACTCTTAAATTTGTCCTTTGCCTATTTAACTTAACAAGTCTAAAGATAATAATTATTGCTTCCTTCCCTCACAGAGTCAAAAGACCTCAGAATATTTTAAATTCCTTTTATGTTTCTCCCATCTTATAGTTTCAAGACTTTTGATTTCTTATTGCTTTAAATTCCCCCATATTAGCTGCCATGTCATCATCAACATCAACCAATCAAGCAATCAATCAATGTACTTACTTAGATGTATCCACATAACCACTTGTGAAAGTGTTTTTTGGTTTATCATTATTTTTGCATCTCACTGTTTCCTTATGAATCAAATTCTTTTTTACTGAAGGATAACTTTTGAATTTTCTTTTAGTAGGGATCTATAGAGCTATATTATCTTTGTTTTTGGTGGGAAAAGTATTATTTCATCTGATTTCTGAATGAAAGTTTTGTTGGGTGAGTCTTTTGTAAAAATCATATAATTGGGTCTTGTCTTCCTTATTAAAAAAACAATTTGACAATTTCTGCCTTTTAATTGGAAGTCTTAGTTAATTTAGATTCAATGTAATTATTGATACAGTTGCATTTTTTGCCTACTGTTTTGCTATTTTTTTTCCATTTGTCCCATTTTTCTATATTCCTTTTATCCTGCTTTCTTGCCTTCTTTCGAATGGAATATTTGTTTAAGTGCTCATTTTATCTCTTTTATTGGCTTTTAAATTATACTTCTTTGTTTTGTATTTTTAGTGGTTGCCTATGTTTCACAATATATTACAGTCTACCATGATCCAATCTTGAAGTATTCATGTATAATTCTCAGTTACCTTCTTTTTTGTGCTACTGTATCATACATTTTAATTCTACATATGTTATATGTCCTATAATATGTTGTTATAATTTTTATTTTAAACAGCAAATTGCCTTTTTTTTTTGAGTTGGAGTCTCACTCTGTCGCTCAGCCTGGAGTGCAGTGGCTGCTCCCGGCCACCGCAGCCTCGACCTGCTGGGCTCCAGCGATCCTTCCACCTCAGCCTTCCAAGTTCCTGGAACTACAGGCGCGCGCTACCATGCCCAGCTAATTTTTTGATTTATTGTAGAGATGAGGTCTCGCTTGCCCAGGCGGGTCTCGAACCCGCGGGCTCAGGCAATCCACTCACTTCAACCTCCCAAAGGCGCAGGATTACAGGCTGAGCCACCGAGCCCGGCTGCAAATTGCCTTTTAAAGGTATTAAGAAATTGTTAAATATCAGTCTGCTTTATCCACATATTTATCAGTTCCTATTTTTTTTATTTCTGTGGATCCCAGTTTCATCTGGTATTTCTTTTCCTTCAGCCTAAAAATCTTCCTAAATAAGTTTAAGTGAGCACAATAATTATCCTGAAAGAGATAAGAAAGAATATCAGTACTATCAAGCAGAGTCAAGAAGTCATAAAAAATAACCTAGGAAACATTTGGGTATAAAAAATGCATAGTATATATTTTTAAGAAAGTATTTCATAGAAAATATATACTAAACCGGGCTCGGTGGCTCAACCTGTAATCCCGCGCTTTGGGAGGCTGAGGTGAGTGGATTGCCTGAGTCCGTGGTTCGAGCCTGGGCAACTGGGCGAGACCTCATCTCTACAATAAATCAAAAAGTTAGCTGGGTGTGGTAGCGCGTGCCTGTAGTTCCAGCTACTTGGAAAGCTGAGGCGGAAGGATCGCCAGAGCCCAGCAGGTCGAGGGTGCAGTGGCCGGGAGTGGCCTCTGCACTCCAGTCTGGGCAACGGAGTGAGACTCCAACTCAAAAAAAAAAAAAAATATATATATATATATATACTATATAGTCTATAGAAAATGTAGGTAAGTATAAAATATGTATAGTTGATATTAGGTATAAAAAATAAAAAAATACATAGTTGAAATAAGAACATGAATAGTTGCCGTGAATAGTTAAATTGATACAGCCACAAAATAAGTTTATAATCCAGAGATGACTTAAGTAACTCTTCTAAAATAAAAAAAAAAGGAATAAAGAATTAGAAAATAAAAATTAGGAGCCATGGAGAACTGAAAGAAAAATGCCAATGTCTGGCTAACAAGAGTTCTAGTAAGAGGTCAAAACAATACAAAACAAACATACAAAAAAGAGGTAAAATATTTGAAGATTAATAATTACATTTAAAAAATTAAAGATGAAAGACATTCATTTGACAGGGCACAAAAGTGCCAAAGTGGAGAGTTAAGGAAAAACCAATATCTCCAAAAGGTATAGGAAAGTTTAAGAGCATCAAAGACAAAGCAAAAAATTAAAAAAGTTTTAGAGAAAGTAACATTAGACAAAAGAAACAGATTGATATTAGATAGTTAAGTAGGGGCCCTAAATGCAAAAATATGTTGAAGTAGAAACTATAAAGCATTGAAAGAAAATAACTGTGAAGCTAGAATTTTAAATCCTGCAGAATCATCAGTGGGAAGATTCCATAAAAGTGTGTTCTGGTCTTCCAGGGCCCAGAAGTTTGCCTTACAAAACCCCCTGTAATTATATTCTAGGAGAAAGTAATTTGTAAGAAGAGAAAAACATCCAAGAAGATGCTACAAAGGGTATAGGATATGAAGGTAGTCAAATCACCTCATCAAGTTTATTGTTTTAAAAACAACCCCCCCACATAAAAACATAAAAAAGAAAATGCATACAGTCATTCAGACTAAAACCCTAGATGATGTGAACATCACAAGAGACATGTGTCTGTGTACATGAGAAGAAAATGAAAGTGTGAGGAAACACATGGGTTGTTTAAGGGAAGTCACAAAACAGGGCTATAATAAATTAATAAGGAAAAATAAGCATAAATAGATAAGAATAAAATGTGTGACATTTAAGTTAAATGACAAATATCTAGTCTTTTTCATGAAAATCAGGAAAGGAGAAAAAATATGTAAAAGTACATTAGATGCAAAATGCAGCATAATTGAAAGAAACATTTCTCAATATAATGGTAAATACAAGACATGCAACCTAACTAACCAAAAAGCCAATTTGCTCATATTAGATTAAGGGAGCAAAAAACCTAAGATTATATTGTCTTCAGGAGACACACTTACAAGAGTCAAAATAATTAAATAAAAGATGAGGAAAAGATTTGGCAGCAAATATCTACCAAAGAAAGCTGGAGTAGCAAACTTACTCTCTCTTGTTCCTTCATGTTTGCCTTGAATTCGATCCATCTATCATCTACCTATCTATCTATCTATCTATCTATCTATTTATCTATCTAAATATCTATCTATCATCCATCCATTCTCCTGTCTATCTAAAAGAACAATATAGTCTCAAGCTACATAAAGACACAGAATGGTAAAAGTGCGGGGAAAATAAATGAATCAACAATTTTAACATTTAAAAAAAAACATCTGATAGATTACAGAGACGAATAGGTACAAAGATATAGAAGATTTGAATAATATAATTAACCAATACTAGGTATTACAGTTTATTAAATTTCCATCAGTCTGATAGTTTAAAAAATCTATTTTATTTATTTTAATTTGGGTTTAAAATTATTACTGATGTTGGGCATTTTTCATAAATTTACTGGACATTTGTGCTCATTTTGGAGTATGAATTAATTCCTCACATTTATTGGAAGTGTTTGCTGTTTTTATTGAGTGGTAAAAACTGTTTGTATATTAAAATTTACTTGTTATATATGTTAAAATAGTGTCTTCAGATTTATAATTTGGCTTTTAATTTTGCTTATGCTTTTTAAGGGCATATTTTGGATTTTAATGTTTCTATATTCTAGAAATCTTCTTTTGAAAAATTTTATTTTTTTGGAAAGGATAAAGAATATAAAAAAGGAAAATTACATAATCAAAATAGAAATGTGATAAAAACGGAAAGGTAAAAAGAGACATGATCCTAAGAATAAGAAGGTATAAAGGTCTAAGAGCAGCAGTAATTGACTTAAAGCAATAAATAGGGTTAATTTCCTGTTGACATCTCAAATATGAAGTGACACTTCTGGCCATGAAATTATAAACTTGTGAACAAGATATATTAAAAAAAAATCTATCCTTTGCCCCGATTGTGTGATCATGTGATTGTGAACTGCTCAGAGACATACACAGTGAGCATCTGTTAGAAAAATCTCAGTCCTGGAATTGGAAAACAGAATTGAATAAAATATCAGAGATATTCTCATACATTTGAACTATACACATGCCCCTTTTTCTTGACTATCTGCCCTGTTGGATCAGGATGGAAGGTCAGATTTACTCCTTTTGTAAAACAGATAGATGAAGAGACAAAGTCAAAGTTGTATGTTATATTTAGAGATGCTCTTTATTTTTTATGGCCTCATTTTGGAGTGGGCATCTACTGGGATGAGTTGATGTATTCTGAGTGGAATGTTTTAGACTCATCATAACTCCTTAGTTGCTTCTGCCAGAAGAATATCCTTTGACACTCTTGTAACAGACACACTGAGGTCATGGGATTGCAATAGGTTAGCCTGGAAAGCTCTTTAGAAATGGAATCATCCAGCCCTGTAACTCCTCAGATGAGAAACCAGGGTTTAGAGTAGTAGATGATTGGTAATGAAATACTCCCCAACTTGTTCTTAAGAATGTGGCGAACTCGGAGTTCTGGGATCATAAAAGTGCTTTTGTGAACTGAAAGACAACCCACACATACTCCTAAAACATAATGGCATCTCTCATCAGAATCATGGGAACTACCTTGAGATCTGGGGAGAGCATTGAGCTGGGAGTTGGGAGATTGGTGTTCTAGTATCCTGTGAAGAGCTGACCCCTATCTCCTCCTGACTCTAACATCCCCCATGTCTCAGTTCCCACCTGAGGTGACACATATCATTTGCAGTACACAATCTAAAGTCCCAGTACTTTATCTAGGGGTCTTTGCTATAGACTGGATTGTTCTGTACAGTCCAAAGACTAGAGATACAGATAGATAATTGATGTTCCATATATAAAAATAGAACCCTGACCCACAATCTGTAGCAACCTGCCCATGAAACCAACCCTTATCTAGCTGCCTGCTATAAGCCAGACTTATAGGGAGTCAGATTACTATCTCTAGTAACAACTCAGGAATCCAAACAATAGCTTCTTTAACAATATGCCCCAAATGACCAAGACTTGATTAATAACTGACAGTCTCTCCAATTTTTGTCTCTACTTATAACTCAGGACAAAGTGGAGAAAGCCAGCTTTGTATCCCTACCCAGTCCCATAGGATTCCTGGCTTCCAATGAGCCTGTTTCCAGCTGTACTACACCAAAACCTCCGATCAGGGCACATCTGACACCTGAAGCCTTCCTTTTTTTTCCACACACTATAAACCTTTCCCACTCCTCTGCCTGCCTTTGAGTCCTTGTCACATGCGAGTTACAGTGGCTGACTTCCTTACTGAAGCAAGCTCTGAATAAATAGCCTTTGCATGTTCTTGTTTGGTTATCTTTGCTTATATCCAGGCAAGCAATGCCAAGGATGATATTAGAATGCTGGATAGACCCGTCTTCTCTCTACCTTCCTTGAGGCCACTACGGTTCTAATAAGTAGGTCAAAAGCCAGAGACCCTGGGAATGCAAAAATTCCTCCCTCCCGTACTCAGGACCCACCCATTCTTGGCCTTCAAATTTTGTTTGGTGCTACCTCCCCTGTGGCTGACCCCAATATTATTCATAATGACAGAAAAAAGAGAGTGTTCATGAAATATAAAATCCATGTTACTTCAGCCTGTGTCCTGCCGCTGCTGGTGTATTAGATGTACGTTTTCAGTCAGTTTTGTCACCGTGAGCTGGAAACTTGTAGCTTTGGGTTAGGTCATTGGAGTTGGGTCAAGATTCTCTTTGAGAACAATTGGGTGTGAAACCCAGTCCAATTTGCTCAGACCCAGGCAATCTTTCTTCAACTAGCTTTTGCAGGTGATAAATAATTTAGTATTTTAGAGCATGAGAATGTGGAAATTAAAAAAAAATCATTAAAAAAGGAACATTCATTTATACAGCAGTTATTGAACTCTTACTATTTGCCAGGTTCATCAAATTAGTTTTTCATCTTTCGGTGAAAGTATTAGTTTCTACAGACCCTGTTGGGTCTTTGTTACCATTTGCTGTTTCCTTCCTCTTTTTCACAATTTAAAATTCATTGATCAACAGAATGTTGGATGATAAAAAGGCATAGACTATTTTTTTTTGTATGAGTTTCTCTGACCATCTGCGTCCTCATTTTCAGGGACATTTATTATAAAAGTGTAGTTCACCAGACCTCACTTAGACCTATGGAATCAGACAATCCAGGGGATGGAATCTGTTTTTTTTTTTGCAGGCTCCTCAGGTGAGTTTATGACATCAAAGTCTGACAGCATCTATGTGTCTATGCCACATGGTTTCTGTGTTATTGGATGGAGAAGCATTTTACTATGGATGAAGAAACTCAGAAAAGGAGGTTAAGTGCCCTGCTAAAGGTCACAGAATCAGTTAATGGGTGACTGTAACATACAAAATCCAAGGAGTACAAATGATAAAGCAATTTGAATCTGTAAGTTTCTAGGAGGCTATGGGTCAAGTGGCTGGTATTTGCAACTCATAAAAAGAAATCACTTAATAAAACACGATTATGTTCTCAGTCAAAAAGCTTATTGAATGTGGATATCTATCCACATTCAATAAGCAATCTGATGCTATTTCTGAAACTTTCCATTCTCTGGGTGTGGCTACTGGGCAGCCAGGCACTGGGGTCTTAGAGACCTGGACTCTAACACAGCCTCTTACTCAGAGGGGTTGACTTTACGGAGTCAGGGACTTGGGACCTCCAGTTGCCCAGTTTGTAAAGTGGTAGTAATAATGCCCCTTCCCGTCCCAGGAAGAGTCAAGGTGGTTGTAGCATCTTTTGAACACAGGCTTCACCAACATCAGTTTCCATCTGTGATCTGGGGAACTCTGTGGAGGTTGAAGCCACAGCTAACCTCCTTCCTTTTTTGGAAATAACCCAATCAGGAAGACTGTTTTCATTAGAATGATGCCCCATCGTCCTTTCCCCACATCTCCCTTTTCTGTTTATGTCATTTGACTTTATTTTTTCTTATTGCAATCACTTTGCAGGACAACGATCTTCTCTGGGAGAGCAGAGAGAGCAGGAAGGAGAGACTTTGGGTGGGCTGCCTTCTGAGTTGAAGCTCTGCCACCTTCCAAAGCAGCAAGCAGCGGCAGCACTGTCACAGCACCCTGTAAGAGTAGCCCCTGGTGGTTCAGAGTCCAGGTTCCAGGCTAGATGGGTCCTTGGAGACCCCTCTTTTCCCACACTGCCATTCCAATGAACACAATCAATGGCCAAATCCAAACCTTTCCTGAAATGGAAAATAAAGGTAAGACGAACACTGCATTATGTAAAACCTGCACTGTGTTTAACAAGATACATTTTTATAAAGGATAGTATACCCAGAGATAAATAATTATTACTGAAGCAACAGATTGTGAGAGACCTTCTTATCTGCTTTCCTTACCCTGGGTTCCAAGTCACATCTACCCAAATGAGGCAGATCTATCTGCCCATCCTCAATGCTCCAATGCATTTGGTGCCCACATACCACAGATCACAGATGCTGTGCAATTAGCTCCTGAAGAAAGCATGTGGCTCCCCCTCTCTATGACTTTGCTGACATCCCTCTCAAGGGATCACCTGATCCTGGTTCTGTGGATTTCCATATGTTTCATGCTGTTCTGGATAGAACAGGCTCTCATGGGCTGGGTTGTTTCTTGTTTAAGTCTATGATTGAACTTGCTCAAATTCCCATGTCTGAAGTTTTTTTTTGGGGGAGTGGCGTGCATGGAGGCATTACTTCCTTTCAAAGTTCTCTGAGAATC
>CAUYQG010053414.1:0-12960 GCA_963574415.1 Tarsius wallacei
CATATGAATTTCTGTAGTCATTTCCAGGTCTGAGAAAATGATGTTGGTAATTTAATGGGTGTTGCTTTGAATATGTAGACTGCCTTTGGTAGGATGGACATCTTAACAATGTTGATTTTTCCTATCCATGAGCATGGAATAAAACTTACTACCTTACTACACAGCTATAGTATTCAAGAGAGTGTTATATTGGTAGAAAGACACATTGATAAATGGAACAGAATAGAGAACACATAAATAAACTCACACAAATGCTACAATGCACATGAGTATTTCTCTTTGAGATACTGCTTTAATCTTTTGAATATATACTCAGAAGAGGGGTTGCTTAATTATATGGTAATTTTACTTCTAACTTTTTGAAGAAACTCTATATTGTTTTCCTTAGCAGATACACCATTTTACATTCTTATCAACAATATAAGGATCCCTAGTTCTCCACATCCTCCCCAAAGCTTGGTATTTTCTGTTGTTGTTGCTTCAATAGCAGTCATCCTAATGAGTGTGAATGTAGTTTTGATTTACATTTTTCTAATACATAGTGATATTGAGCATCTTTGTATATGTTTCTTGGTCATTTATATATCTTATTTGGGGAAATGTGTATTTAAGCCCTTTGCCCATTTATTAATTGGGTTATTTTTTGGTGCTATTAAGTTGTTGGAATCTTTAATATATTCTGGACTTATATATTCAACCTGTTATTAAATACATAATTTTTCACATATTTCCTCTCATTCTGTAGGTTGCCTTTTCATTTTGCTGACTGTTTCCTTTGATGTGCAGTCATTTTTAGTTTTTATATAATATCACTTGCCTATTTTTGCTTTTGTCATCTGCTCATTTGGTATCATATCCAAGAACTATTGCCAAATCCAATGTCATGAAGAATTACTCTTATGTTTCCTTCTATGTGTTTTAGGTCTTTAGTTTTAGATCTTTAATCCAATTTGAGTTAATTTTTTTATATAGTATAAGGAAAGGGTCCCACTTCATTATTTTCCATGTGAATATCCATGTTGTAGAGATTGTCTTCTCCCCATTGTGTAATCTTGAAACACTTGTCAAAAATAATCTAAGTGTGTGCATGAGAATTTGTTTTGAGGATCTTTGTCCTGTTCCATTGATCTATATGTATGACTTGATGCCACTACCACATTGTCTTAATTACTATATCTTTAAAATATGTTTTAAAATCAGGAAGTGTGAGGCTTACAACTTCTTGTTTTTCAAGATTGTTTTGGCTATTTGGGGTTCCTTGAGATCCCATTTGAGTTTTAGCATGATTTTTTTCTATTTCTGTAAAAAAAAAAAAAAAAAAGCCTTTAGGACTCTGATAGGAATTGCATTGAATCTGTAGATCACTATGAATAGTATGGATATTTTAGCAGTATTAAGTCTTCTAATCCATAAGCATGGAATGCCTATTTATTTATGTCTTCTTTAATTCTGGTTAGCAATGTTTTGTAGTTTTCAGTGTACAAGTGTTTTTACTCTTTAGTTAAGTTTATTCCTAAGTATTTTTTATGCTATTGTAAATAGTATTATTTTCTTAATGTCCTTTTCATATTGTTCATTGTTAATATATAAAAATGCAATAATATTTGTGTTGACTTTGTATTCTTTGCTGAATTTAATATTTCTAATTTTTTAGTATTAATATTAGCTTTTAGTATTGAATAATATTAGTGCTCTTATAAAAGGGATCCCAGAGAACCCCCCTAGTTTTTTTTTTTTTAACACCATGTGAGAATACAGTGAGAAGATGGCAAGCTTATGAATCAGGAAATAGACCCTCACTACACATGGAATCTGCCAGTGTTTTGATCTTGGACTTCCCAGCTTCTAGAACTGTTTAAAATACATTTCTGATGTTTATATGCCACAAGTTTATGGTATTTTGTTTATAGCAGCTTGAATGGACTAAGACAAGAGCAGAAAGTTTGCTGTCAGACAGAACAAACTTCCAGTTCCAATTTCATCATTAATATCTGTTTGGCTTTGGGCAATATCTTAGGTACCTTGTCTGTCAATGGGGTTAATGATAGTAACTATTCCACAGGGGTATGGCAAGGACTCAATGAATTAAAATATAGGAAGGTTTATCCCAGAGCCAGTCCTACAGTAAATACTCCATAGAATGCCAGTCCTTATCATTATTGCATACCTCCTCTCTCTCAGTGTAGTCCATAGTCAGTGAATATCATTTTGGGTTCACAGAAGAAAGAACAAGAGATAATAATTGGAAGACTTGGCTTTATATTGAAACTGTGCAAAGATTTAGTGAAGAATATCTCAGATGCATAAATTATGAGACACAAAACCATTTATAATTAAACTAAGTGATTTTATGAACTAGAAAAAAAAATCACAGCCCTCGTTTATGTACCTTTTTTTTCTTAATGAAACGAATATCCTAGTAAACAACCTGAGTGAAAGCCTGAGTGAGCATTAAACAGAGGCACAAGAGTGATAAAGATAATTCCTTAGCAGTTTCCTCAACTGCTAATAATAAGTAAAATCAGTTGAAGATTTTTTAATATGATCTTTTCTCATCCTTGGAAAGAAATTTCTGAGATATTCACATATATGTGAATTGAATTCCTTGGGTTTTTGTGCTGCCTTCATTTGAGGAGAAATCTTTTCAAAATCAGGGGAGAATGTAAAGGCATGTAGACCATCTTTTCCAGAATAATAGTGAAGAGGGATGACATAGGCAACTGAAGTTCTTTGGGGAAAAATGTAAATTTGTTTTAGCAAATATTTTTATTTTTTTCTCTGCCTAGCAGCTAGCCATCAAACAAATGGACAGCATTTTGCATGATTATAACTGATAAAAAGAGAGAAAAGGAAACATTTTGAGTCAGAATGAAATTTAAACAGTCCATAGTATCTAGAATATCTTGATGACCTTCATACTTTGAGCCATCATGGATTCAAGAATTTATGGAGTCCAAAAATAAACTATGAACTAGAGAACAAAAATCTCTCTGTAACATGGAAAACATGGTTTTCCTAATGAGATTTTGCTATTTGTGAAGATGAATCTATTACCTTGTGAAATGGAAAGAACATGGACATTAAAATCAGACTATGTAGTCAAAACCCAAGCTGCATCACTTATTAGTTGTGTGACTTAAGACAAGCGACTAACCTCTCTGACTTGCAATTTTTTTATTATTTGTAAAACTGAGATTAAAGCATCATTTTGGTGGTAGCTGTGGAATCAAGTGAGATCATATGAATTATAGGACTGCCTCTATACCTAGCTCATAGATGGAGCTAAGGATAGTGTTAGATCGTTTTCTTTTCTTCCTTGTGTCTTTTGATTCTCTTCTATTGTGACTCATTATTGTGCTAAGCTTTTTATTATAAATAGATCCTGAAGGACTAAGACCTGACTTTTCATGGCAATACTTAAGAAGGATGTGATGCCTATCAAGTTTGTATACTCCATCTTCAGGTTATTACAGAAAAAATTTTTCTGAATCAGTTGCGACCCACGTATATCAGAACACACATAATACCCATTCTTTAGAATATTAAGAAAGAGAGAGATAGGTAAAGAAAATGGAGGTTAGAAAAGAATTTATATCCACTGACAGGAGATCTTTTATAGATTTATGGGTTCATTCTCACAATCTTGTAAAGTGAATGAGCTCCCCTATAACCTTAAGCAAAGATCCCTGACTAATAAGTGAAGCTCAAAGGTCTACTTTTAGCCAAGTTTCAGCTACAAAAATTTTAGAATGTTGACAGTGGTAAAGAATATTGACAGAGAGAAGTCAGCCATTGCCTTATTAGACTCTGGTGTGGCCATATGCTCTTTGATCTATGACTGTTGCCATGTTTCCTGGCTTTGGCCCTCTCCCCTAACTTGGGGAGGTGAATCTCCTCTCTCTCTCTCTCTCTCTCTCTCTAATTTACTTTCTAAATAAACTATGTTTTCTAATCTGAAAAAAAAAGGAAAGGAAGAAGTCAGGCAGTAGCTATAGATCAACAATCAAGAATCTGAGTTTAAGCCCTGAGTTAGAGGCCCTGCTGATTACTTATCTATTGTGCCCTCGATTTTGTATTAATTTTTTTTCTAATTGAACAGAAGCAAAATACTATTGTAGGATATATTCTGATATGTGACCAAACACTAATAATGTTCATGAAATAGTAGAGTCAGAAAACTCTAATCATATTATAAGTTTCTTGTTGGTTATTCATCTTGGTGTATACGGTAGATTGTTACAATAATGGCTTTCAATGACGACATCTACACTTGCTTGCAACGTGACTTGCCACCTCTCTCATCAAGAGGTAGAGCCAGTTTCCCAATTATTTGAAACTGGACTGGACTTGTGACTTGCTTTGGCCAAAAGAATGTGGTGAACCGATTGTATGTGATTTCTGCGACTGAGCCTGAAGATGCCTTGTAGTTTCTGCTTTGCTTTCTTAGAATACTTTTGCCATCATGAAAAGAAGCTTGATCCACTGTGCTGGAAGATGAGAAATCTTGTGGGAACAGAGACCCAGCCAAAATTCAACGTAAATCACCAAACACATGAATGAGAACACCTAGGCAAGCCAGCCCCAAGCTGATCCACTGACTGTCTGAGAACATGCAAGTGAGCCTGGCCAACCCTAGTGGAATATAAGAATTTCCCAGTTGAGTCTGGCCCAAATTTCCAACCCACAGAATTGTGAGAAAATACAGAGTTATAGTTTTAAGCCACTAATTTCTGGGTTAGTTTTTTACTCAGCAATAGGTCATTTAGCAATAGGATCATTGACTAAAAAGAACTTGGTAAACTTTTGATACAAAATAAAAGTGAAGTACAGAAAAGCTGACCAATTTTCTTTCCTCCATTCTTTCTTTACTTGATATTTTTGCAATTTTTTTTAAAAAAGTGACTTTATTAGAAAGACTAAAATGATTGTATACTAATTTTAACAGCTAAGTTGTACAAGAAAGAACTTAAAAATTCCCTTTCTAATGTCCTCCAACACTTGAATTCCATTTATTTGTATCTTGTTCTTTCTTTATACCTGGAATAAATTAATTTGTTAAATCAGTGATTTTTAATTCATTTCCCATGTGTAGAAATTCTAATGATCCCTTAGACGGTTCCCTCTGAAACAAATTTTCCCCTTCTTTCCCAGTCAGCCCCAGTGGGCCTGCCTTTATAGGATCTAAGACTAGGTTCCTGCAACTTTGACATTACTGAGCATTCTATTTTGAAATGCCACCATCAGTTTTCTTAACCACTCTTTCCTGGGCATACCTCCTAGGCTCCTCCTTCTAACCACCTAGCTTCCTTTCTTCTAGACTTTCAGCATATCAGTTCTCAACTCTCTGCTCTTCCCTGCCAATCTCACTTCTGTGATGAACTTACCCACTGTTACAGATTTATCCTGCAAATTTTCATCTTTATCCTGAAGATAAGTGTGTTAACCTGTAGCTCTCATCTCTGTATATCACTGTTTTTCAGTTAATACTTGTGAGCTGCGTTTTCATATGGAGAATGAAATATGCACATTGACTGTGATTCTCAGCTTTATGTTTGACAAAATTGAAAACATCTGGAAATCTCTTTTTTTTTTTTTGAGTTGGAGTCTCACTCTGTTGCCCAGACTGGAGTGCAGTGGCCACTCCCGGTCACCGCAGCCTCGACCTGCTGGGCTCAGGCGATCCTTCCGCCTCAGCCTTCCAAGCTGGAACTACAGGCGTGCGCTACCACGCCGGCTAATTTTTTTTTTTTTTTAGTGTAGAGATGAGATCTCACCAGGCGGGTCTCGAACCCGCGGGCTCAGGCAATCCACTCACCTCAGCCTCCCCAAGCGAGGGATTACAGGCTGAGCCACCGAGCCCAGCTGGAAATCTCTTAAGGGGTATTGATAGCAGAGATTTCCCATCTGACTGTGAAATTTTCCCTATTAAAGTCCTATGAAAATATTTTTTATTTTCAATGAGGAAAAGGAAAAAACAGGAGAGTGCTACTCTTACTACAAACCCAAAGACACCAGATGAATAAATGATTCAAGAATTAAATACTTGCGTGTAACTGGCTACATAAATACCTTTTTGTGATCCTCACTTAAGCATTCAAGTACGCTTCTGCCGGTTCCAAATATGAATCCACGTGTAGCTCTGGGCTTCAAAGAATGAAATAAAACAATAATTTCAATTTTATAAGTCCTTGGAGTGAAAACAACTGAGATGTAGCCTTTCTCTGGCTGTTGTGTGTTTCAATCCCTGTAGGCCAATTAAGTTCTTTCAAAGCCCCAGCAAGGACTTGAAGGTTAATTAAAATGTGTGATTTTTTAAAAAGGAGAAAAACCAAACTGAGGATAATATATAGTGCACATACTCCACCAGCTGCCTCGGAATCAACATTTAATTAACCAGCAGTGAGGCACAGGACCTGTTTTCTTCTCCATTTCTGTACAGACACCTTGGGTACAAGCAACAAAGTCTCAGTAGCTGATGTTTGCAAAGACAGTGAATGGAATGGCACTCCATTCCCCGCTCCCACTCTATTCCTTCCCCTTAGACAGAACCCTGAGTCTGGTGCTTTTGTCATCATACTGTCCTAATACTTTCTCCTGGAAATAGTAGATGCTGCCCTACTGACCCTCTTCCAAAACTCCACAGAGAAATTTTTTTTACACCTCCTTTACACACCACTTGCCCATATACTTCCTGCTTTTCACTGTGGCAACTACTTGATTAATTAGCTAATGGCCCATTAATAAGCCCTCTCTGGAAACACCTGTGTGTTTTTACTGAAGGACCCATAGAATTATAAATTTCATCAGCCTCAAAGATGCCCCCATTGATCCCTGCCTTCTGGTATTCACACCTTTGTAAAAATCCATTCCTGCATTGTAGGAGGGTTAGTCTGGGTGATCAATAATGTATGACAGAAGTGACGGTGTATCACTTCCAAGATTAGATGAGTTCAACAACAACAAACTTTCCATTTAGGTCTCTCTCTTTCTCTTTCTGTTTCTCTCAATCTCTCCTTCCCCCTTCCCCTCCCACCACCCCCTCCCCCATTACTTGCTCTGGTGAAAACCATACCGTGGGTAGGTCTATGGAAAGGCCTCCACAGTAAGAACCTGAAATTCATGTGAGAGATCTTGGAAGTGGATCCTTCCACCCCAGTTAAGCCTTGATCATTGCACACTTGGTCATTTCCTTGGCTGCAAGTTCATGAGCAATCCCAATCTGGAACTACCCAGCTAAGTCACTGCCAGATTCCTAACCCACAGAAACTTTGAAATAAATATTTTGTTGTTTTAAACCACTAAGTTTTGAGGTAATTTGTTATATGACAATAAACAACTAACACAACGAGTTTGGGTCTTTCACATATGATGGAACCAGTTAGCAGCACACAGGGGATTTGCTGAGGTAGAGTGAACTGAGCACTCTTTTCCGAGGTATTCTAGCAAGAAAAGAAAAGGAGAGCAGACACAAAAGGAAAAGAACCATATACACCATGTATTGTTGACTAATAGCAAAGTATTGCCAGGCAGACTCAGTTAAGTCTGAAGGGAAGGAGTGGTTGACTTTTCAGGAGTCCAGGGTTTTTTCTTTTTTCAGGTTAGACTTTGAAGCCTTCTTTTTTCCCACCCTTTCTCTCTTTCTCCAGCATCAGCTACGCTTAGGGTATAGACAGACTTTATGTTGCTCTCAGTCTAAGATTGTCCATCTCCTATCATCTCTGTCGAGGTATGATCGTCTTTCTTTCTCTGGAGGCTTTAAAGAGCTTAACAAGACAGCAAACAGATTAAGTGATATTCTTGTACTTGGTCAAGCTCGGGGTAGATTCTCTGGTGTCTGGAACTGATCTGGATTCAAATGTAGTCTCTGGCAGCTTAATAACAGTTTTAGGCGGGTAGTTCATTTTAGTCTTGGTTTACTCATCTATAAAATGGGAGTACTATTTCACTCATTGGCTTATTAAGTTCATTAAGTGAGTTAATATACATATATCTCCCAACACAGTTCCTGGTATCCAGAAAACATTCACCAAATACAAGTGTTCTTTATTCCTATTTATCTGAATCATTCAAAGCAACTCTAATAACTCACAGAGGTTTTAAAAGAACTCTAAGGTTTATTGTGTGACTCAAGAGGAAGGAGAGTATATTATTATGACCCATTTCGATGTGCAATAACTTGCCAAGAGAGAGAAAATCATGTGTATGTCCCAATTTTTTTTCATGATTCTGAAATATCTGTACTTTTTTCCTGCAAAAAATATGCCTTACTTTTTAGTCTGGAAAATACAAGTTATTTTTCTTTCTTTTTTTATATTTTATTTTAAATAGGTGGGGTGCAATTCAGGATTAGGTATACAAGTGGACATTGTACAGGTAAAGTTCGGGCCTCCCTTTGGACCCCACTTTGCCTGGTTTGAGATCAGGTACCCTTATTGATGTTGTGTCCCCATCCCCAGCCTGGCAATATCCTGCTACTGCCAAACCCTTTCTTATAGTATTACGGTATATGCTCATTGTCCGCTTACGAGTGAGACCATGTAGTACTCTGTTCTTTGTTTCTGCACTAGATCACCGTGCATCATAGACTGCAAATCCATCCAAGTTGCTGCAAAGTCCATATGTTTATCCTTCTTTATGGCTGCGTAATATTCCGTTGTGTATATGTACCACTTTTTTTTTTTAATCCAGTCCAGTTTCAATGGGCAGCACAGTTGGTTCCATGTTTGCTATTGTGAGTAGTTGTATGCCCTAATTTTTATGTTATTTGTACTTTACCACCAGATAGAACTTGAACTACACAGGGCTCAAATAAATCTGTAAAGTTTATCTACAGTGCAGATGAAGCATAGTTGGATTTTTAACTGTTACTTGTTTAAAAAGAACTATCTCTTTGAAAAAGACTTAGAGGTAAAAGTCCACGGAAAGCACCTCCAGGCTAAATGTACATACATATGAAAATCTCATCTTGACCACATTTTACAGACAAGATGGTAATGGAACGCCTGGATTCAAATACCTGATACTGCCCCTAATTAGCTGTATGACCTTGGTCAACATGCTCTCTGACCCTCAGTCTCCCCAACTCTAAAAATGGGAATAATTATAAAACCTGATTTCAAGGGTTGTTGTGAAGAATATATATGCTTATACAATGCCTGACAATGACTGCATGTAAGGGGGTCACTATCATTTTCAAGTGTCCATTGAGCTCTAGCCTGACACTTCATAGACAGGGGATTCAGTGCCCTACAAGACAGACCTTCCATTGTTGGACAAGACCAGTTCTATTTTCTGGGACAGAATAAAGCAAGGTTATTCTTTATCCAGCACGGAAGACCTTCTGATACTCAGAGGCAGCTAGAGCCTCTTTCTGTCCTGTGACTCCTTTTGAGAAGGGTTTCTAAACCTTCTACAAACTGATCCCAGTTGGTCAATGATCACTCTGGAGTGTGTCATGAGGAATGAGTGTAGTGCTCCAAATATGATAGAGTAAAATGGGACTAGGGTCTCCACTAACAAGGAATGGCTCTGCACCTTTACCAATGCAGTATCCCATTGTGTTTATTTTATTTGTTTCTTATTTGCTTTTATGTATGTAACATTACAAGATTCAGCTTATTTTGTACAGAATATAGGTGTATGCCTGTTGAGTTTTACCTCATTTGTTTGATTTCAGCCTTCTGTGTCTCCTATTCTACTAATAGCACTTTCAATTCTATTTTCTCCATTTTTGTGTCAGCTATAAAACTACAAACCAGACAGGAGCTTTCATCTAAGTTATGTGAAAAAGAACATTTTTAAAAAAATTGCTGCTAGTAAGAGAACACTGCACTATTTCAGTGGGTTGAACAGAATGTTGGGCATATTCTGAACCCAACCTAGTCATGTACAATGTGACCTGGAGTAATATAATCTCTGCAGGTCAAGAAAAGCCACTGGTCAATATCAAAATGAATGAATGAATTGTTAGAGAGACACCTGGGAAGAAATACCCAGGCTAAAATTTACACAGAGGTAGAAAAGACTAATATCAGATACTTTTTGAGAAATGTTTTATTTTTAAAAGGTGACTGGATTCCTTAACAAAGTTGAAAAAAGACATGCAAAACAAGAAGTTTCAATAGAAACTTCAGTTATTTCACAATTCACTGGACTCTACTAAAACAAGACTTCTTTCCTTGAAGTCTTGGAGAAAAAAAGATGTTTCTTAAATCTCACAATAAATACAGACTATTAAGCCACATGATTTGGGCCTTCCATATATGCAAATAACTATGAGATATAAAATACAAAGGTGTTTTACCTTGAATAATTTGATTTAGAATCAAAGAGAGGATGAAAACATGTAAGTAAAACATGAGAATTTTAAGCAGCAACAAGAATTTGTGGGAGACAAAAGGAAGGAACAAGGACAAGAAAACCACATATTATCAAGAGCCTATTGTGTTAAGTACTTTCTATACATGATCTCATCTTTTCTTCTCCAAAATTCTTTCTTCAGTGTAAATAACCCACTTCCATAGATGCAAAAACTAACGCTCAATGAGGTAAAATAATTTGCTCAAGGCACACAGCTAATAAGAAGTTGAATATGACTCAAATTATGTTTGTTTGTCTTCAAATTCTAATGTAATGTGGCCTCTTTAGATTATAGTCTTTATTTGGGGAGAGTGGATATATATATAAATTGAACAAAATAAATTTTTTCAAAGAGAACTTAATTGATAAATTGATGATTAATAATATTGATAATTTTATAATCTAGGTTAGAAATAGTTTTGACATTCAAAAGCAAAGAAAATCAAAGAAGTCTAGAGGAGTCAGAGAACATGGCTTTGCAGAAAAGTTGACTATGTGTTGTTGAGCCTTGAAGGATGAGTATAGAACTCGACTGGTGAGGAGAGGGTTAAGGAAAACAGAGGCCATCTTAGAAAGAAAGGAAAATAAAAGAAAAGAAATTTTCTCAAGAAATTTTGTCAGGCCCTAGTGTGGAGCATGATATGAAGTGTGAAGGATAAAGAAGTATAATAGTATAACCACTGAAACGTGTCAAAGAAAGTAAGAGAAAAAGATGCTTTTAGGTGAAAGAAAATACATTAATTTTGGAATTGTTGAGTCTAGGGAGACAGTAAAATATACAAACTAAGATTTCAGCAAAGGAAACAAAATAAAACTGGTGAGAAAATAGGACGTAGAGTAGAGATCTGAGAGGTACTTCAACATTTAGGTTCAATTTAATTTTAGGATCTTATTTTTATTTTATTTTAGAGTTGTGGGGTACATGTGAGGATTTACTATACAAGTAAGTTACATGCAGGGTGAAGTTTGGAGCTGAAAAGGCAAGAACAATTAAGGATCTTATTGATGAAGAGAAGAGCATAGGATAAGAGAGAGTTTATTACTAAAAATCCATGGTTATATAATTCAGGACCCAGAGAAAGGTCACAAAACCTGGAAGAGACTTGGAATGATGTGGAGTCACAAAATACAAAGTGGAAGAAAGTGTCGGATATGGTAGACTAAATGAATGGTTTCCATTCTCCACCACCCTCTACATCCATACCTTCACCAAAGTGGTAGATGGAGTTCCCTGTGCCTAGACTCTGGGCTTATCCATGTGACTTGCTTTGGCCATGTGGAAAGAAGTGACTATGCCAGCTCCATGCATAGACCTTAGGAGGCTTTACATGTTTCCACTCAGCTTTTGTGTCTCTGCCATTTCCATGGGAAGAATATATTTCAGTTGTTCATTGACCATGAGAAGGGGATGAGAGGAATATGAAGAAGAACCTCCTTGGCTGAACCTAGCATAAAGCAAAATCTCCCAAGCAGCCAAGCTCTGAAGCAAGATCTACCTGCCAAACCCATCCTACATCCACTGAATCCCAAACAACCTACAGAAAAAGTGATCAATAATATATAATTGCTGTCTTACCATCACTGAGTTTGGTGTTTGTTTGCTATACAGTTACACTAAGCATCAAGATAGTTGATGATGGCAAATGTCAGAAATGATATAGAGAAAAGACTACTGAATTTGAATACAGGGCAGTTACTAGAGAACTTTGAGAATGAATGATGTTTCAGGAAAGCGGCAAGTGCAAAAACTAGATTTCAAGGAATTAAGCACAGTGGAAGAGTCCAGGAAATGAAGTCACAATAAGAGATCACATAGTTGAGAAGCCTTAAGGCTAAGATTAACATGATGATGGCATCGTATACCAATGGAACTGTCTCAACATAGAGATGGCATATGTGGGTGGGGGTTAAGGGCTTAGGGAAGCTGATAATGATATAGGGGGAAGCATTCCCAGAAATCAAATAGGAATGGGATGCAGCACAGGGCATAAAATAAGTGACTTCTGCAATTACCAAGGGGATATAATAAAGGAAATGAAGTCAGGTGAAGTCAATAGTCTTAATTTCATGAGGGATTTTTTTGTTTTTTAGTGAAATCTTCAAATTGTGTCAATTGCCAAATATGAAAGTATAAAAGAGTATTATATGCTTGTCTCTGAAATTTCTGTTTTCTGTATATTGAATAGGACTCTGGAAAGTCAAATTTCTAGTCAAAATATATATATCCAAAAAAAAAAAAAAAAGCCGGGCTCGGTGGCTCAGCCTGTAATCCCGCGCCTTGGGAGGCTGAGGTGAGTGGATGGCCTGAGCCCGCGGGTTCGAAACCCGCCTGGGCAGGCGAGACCTCATCTCTACAATAAATCAAAAAAATTAGCTGGGCGTGGTAGCGCGCGCCTGTAATTCTGGCTACTCGGAAGGCTGAGGCGGAAGGATCGCCGGAGCCCAGCAGGTCGAGGCTGCAGTGGCCGGGAGCGGCCACTGCACTCCAGTCTGGGCGATCGAGGGGGACTCCAACTCAAAAAAAAAAAAAAAAAAGAATACTGCCAGGGTTGGTGGCTCAACCTGTAATCCCGCGCTTTGGGAGGCCGAGGTGAGTGAATT
>CAUYQG010053419.1:0-11636 GCA_963574415.1 Tarsius wallacei
CCCAAACGAGATAAAAATTCATGTCCATGCAAAAACCTGCATATGGATGTTTACAGCAGCTTTATTCATAATTGCCAAAACTTAGAAGTAACCAAGATATCTTTTAGTAGGTAGATGGATAAGCTGTAGTACATTCAGAAACAATGGTATTTTACTTAGTGCTAAAAATAAATAAACTGTTGAGCCATAGAAGGAAATGGAGAAAACTTAAATTCATATTACTAAGTGAAGAAGAGAGTCTGAAAAGCCTTCAATTTATATGATTCCAACTATATGCCATTGTGGAAAAGGTAAAACTATGGAGACAGTAAAAAGATCAGTGGTTGCCATGGCTTGGGGGAAGGGAGGGATAAACAAACAAAACATAGAGGATTTTTAGGGCAATGAAACCGTACAGTATGATATTATAATAATGGATATATGTCATTACACACCTGTCAAAACCTATGTACAACACCAAGAATAACCCTAACGTACACTGTAGACTTAGGGTGATAATGATGTGTCAATGTAGATTCATTAATTATAACAAATGTACAATTCTGATGTGGAATATTGATGGTGGGGGAAGCTGTGTAAAGAGGGTATGGGATATATGGGAACTCAGAACTTTCTGTTCAATTTTGTTGTGAACTTACAAGTACTCTAAATAATAAAGTCTATTTAAAGAGGGAAAAATAAAGAGATGAAAAAGATACACCGGGTAATTTATAACCACAATTGTTGTGTTGATATCAGACAAAATAGGGAGTACTAGGGTATTCACTAGAGATAAAATATTAATATATCTGACATGTGAAATGCATTTGATAAAAGGAAACATTGGCTAGATAGCTGTCACAACTATGAAATTAAACTATCGTCTCAGCTTCTAGACGCCACCCATATTCCTTGTCTTTAAACCCTTTTCCTTTATCTTCAAAGACAGGTTTTGCATCTCTGACCATCTTCTTTTCTTACCTGTCTCTCTCTAACTAGAATTAGGAAAAGTTCACACAAAGGTGTGGACATCATGAAGAGGAAAGTTTTGGGGGCCCACCTTAGGGCCTATCTCTGGCAATTTTACTTCTTAGTGTACTTTTTTGACGAACTCTTATGCATGTGCACAGGAGACACATGCACACAAAATATCAATTGCAATATATTTGCAGTAGTGAATAACGTCATATAACTCAAAGGCCAATTAGCAGGAGAATGGAAATTGTGGTTATTTAAGCAGTGAAATACTAAAAATAGTTAAAAGAGCTAGAATCTCATGTATCAACATAGATAAATATTAGAAACTTAGTTGCTGACACAATAAAATGTAAGTTACACACCGTATTGTACCATTTTTAAAAGCTAAGAACTAGACAAATTATTATATATACTATTTTTATATATACAATTCTGTGTATGAAATGTTTGAAACCCATTTAGTAATAATTTTCAAAATTGAAGCAGCAACTTTTGAAGATGGAGAGTGAGCTGCACAATTAAGGAAAACAATATAATTACCCTCAACTCTGTCTTATATGATTTATTTTTTGAAAAATGATGGCACAAGTGAAGTCAAATGGCAAAATTTGACAAGCCTGACAACGATGCTCATTGCACTCTATTGTCTTTTTATGTATGTCTGAAATATTTCATAAAAATAGATTATCAGTTTATTGAGACATCAATATTTAGGAGTTAAAACAGAGATTCTGGTTCAATTCCAACTCGTCCACATGATAGCTGTGACCCTTGTTATTTTACCAAATCACTTTGCAAATGTGTACATCAATTTCCTTTGAATGGGTTAATAAGAGCACTTGCCTTATAGGGTTATTGATGAGGACCAAAAAAATGAATTAATTAAAACATTTAAAACTGTTCTAGGCAAGTTTGGTAACTTATTTTATGTGTCAACTTAGCTAGATATAGTACCTAATTGGTGAAACACTAATATAGATGTCACTGAGAAGGTAGGTATAAATGCAATTAACATTTACAATCAGTAGACTGTAAGCAAAGCATATTATTTTCCATGATGGGGTGGGTCTGATCCAATCAGTCAAAAACCTTATGAGCAATGAATGAGGTTTTCTAATAAAGGTGGAGTTCTGACTTACAGCTGTAGTATAGAAATATTGCCTAAGTTCCCAGCCTTCTGGCCTGTTCTGCAGATTTTGCATTCTTACATGATTTTCCAATCTGCTGGCTGCCTATAAATCTATAAACTTTAGACTTGCCAGTCCCACAATTGTGTGAGCTGATTTTAAAAAATAAAATCTTAATTTCTCTCCCCTTCTTCCCTCTATAAGTATACACATGTGTGTATATACAGATCACACACATATACATGTATGTGTGTGTATTCTTTTAGTTCTGTTGTTCTGTAGAGCCTTGACTAATGCAGCATCTTACTAAGCCAGATGTTCTCTGTTCTCTTTTTGATGCATATTAGCTGGACCATAATTTTCTGTGGTTTGAAATTAAATATTCTCTAAAAAAACAAATATAGGATATGTTTCCTCTATACTAAGAAATTGAAATTTAATTTGAAGTATCATAATTAAGACAAAGTAAGAATTAATGAAATATTTGAAATGTAGTATTAGTTAAGTAATGTCTGACATGTGAAGTGCATTTTGGAAAATCACTTGTATTTATGAGAAAATGTAAAGATATACTATGTGGTCGCTAGAGGGCACACAACTGCCACATTTTTCTTTTAAAAAAACAAGGATTTGAGAAAAATAGCTATCGTTTAGAATAAGAAATAAGAAAACGGAACCCATTTATATTTCAATTAGTATAATTGAAGTCTATATAATTATGTATTAATAACATAAGATATTAACACAATGTGTTAATAGTATATCAATAAGACTGAAGCATGGACATTTAAAATTAATTTAAAATGAGTACATTCAGTTAGAAGTCACTATTCAACCCATTTTCAATATTTAGGTATCATTTTTCAAGACAAGATTTTTAAATGTGGCAATGCATTTTACTTTAATTCAATGAATAAATGAATATAACTAGATTTTAAGTTTATTAAATGTAAAGATCACACTTCATCTTTGAATTCTAAGGCATTTACTGACTGTCACATGGTGAGACCTCATCTCTACAATAAATCAAAAATTAGCCGGGTGTGGTAGCGTGCGCCTGTAGTTCCAGTTACTTGGAAGGCTGAGGCGGAAGGATCACCGAAGCCCAGAAGGTCGAGGCTGCGGTGGCCGGGAGCGGCTACTGCACTCCAGTCTGGGCGACAGAGTGAGACTCCAACTCAAAAAAAAAAAAAAAAGTATAGATTTTTTCATTACAAAATTAAAAGATTTATATAGAACTAACACTATAAATCAAAGGTTTGTAATACAGTTCCACAGATGTCACTTTACCAGATACATAATGGGATGATAGCATCAGCCAACTCATATTCTCTAGGAATTCAGGGTCAGGTGACAGACTTGCATGTCAGAAGTAATGCCCACCTGCCTAAATTGATGTCCTCTATCTGCTCGTTGGTTGTTGGGAAACACACTTAAAATACTCTATTGATTAGACTTCAGGCTTATTCTTTCAAGCATAGGTTACTTTGGCTCCTGTTCTTTCTCCCCCAAACACCTAGAGATTCCATTCAGTTTTCTTTTCACAGGTGTTATTTTCTATTCCATTTCTTGCAAATGTTACCAATAATAAATAGATGCCATTTCTTGACCTATGATTTCCCCAAACATTTTTTTTCTTTTTAGAAGTTTGCATTTAATTTCAGAGATCCCACAACGTGGAGATTTTCTGCTTTAGAACTTGACAAATGCAGACTGTAGGCATTGCTAGGTCCTATGTGATGACTTGCCTCGTAGATTAAAACGAAAAGTCACAATGACTTATTTCTTACTTTCTTTCATCAAGTCAGAGAGTTAGGAAGAACAATAAAAATTTTCTTTAAATATTGTTCACAATCACTGCTCTTCCTCTGATTTGGATGTGGCATTTTGGATTATTCTTTTAAGACCTTACATCTGAATTACTACAACACCTTCTTAATTGTCATTGCTACTTTTTCCCTTTTTGAATCCCCTTCTAATAAGAGCTGCCAGATAAATTCTTTTGTCGCTACATAATATTCATACATAGTTATAGGGTACATGTGATATTTTGTTACATGCATGTGTGTAATGATCAAACAGAATATTTAGAGTATTCATCTCCATGAGTACTTATTATTTGTTTCTCAGTAATGTATTAAGCCCTCTCTTCTAGCTGTTTTGAAATCTATCATACATTGTTGCTAGTTATAGCCAATCTACTCTGCTATCAAACAATAGACTTTATTCTTTTTACCAAACTATACGTTTGTACCCATTAACCAGCCTCTCTTCGTCCTTTGCCCACCACCCACACACCTTTCCCAGCTGTGCTGTTATTCCATTTCCTACCTCATTAAGATCAATATTTTTGGTTTCCACATATTTATCTTTCTGTGTTTGGCTTATTTCATTTAGCATGATGACCTCCAGGTCCATCCATGTAAAATGACATGATTACATTTTTTATCATCAATAGTATTCCATTGTGTATGTATAGAACAGTTTCTTTATCCATTCAACTATTGATGGACAATAAGATTTATTCCATACCTCTGTTCTTATGAATAATGCTGTAATAAGCACAAAGGTGCAGGTATCCTTTTAACATACCTATTTCCTTTCCTTTGGATAAATACCCAGTAGTGGAATTGCTGGATCATATGGTAGTTTTTTTTTTAGTTTTTGCGAGAAAAGTCCATACTGTTTTCTAAAGTAGCGTTACGAGTTTACATTTCCAAGAAAAGTGTTAAAAAGTTCCATTTTCTCTACATCTTCATCAGCGTTTGCAATTTTTTCCCTTTTAATAATATCTATTCTTACAAGGGTAAGATTATAGTTCACTGGGGTTTTGATTTGCATTTCCCTGATGATTAGTGATGTTGGACATTTTTCATATACATGTTGGTCATTTATTTCTTATTTTGAGAAATGTCTATTTATGTCCTTTGCCCATTTTTAGTAGAATTCTTTTCTTTACTCTTTATTGGATGAATTGCTTGTATAATCAGGATATTTGCCCTTTGTTGGATAGTTTGTAAATATTTTCTCCAATTCAACTGGTGTCTTTTTTACTGTGTTGATTTTTTTTCTGTGCAGAAGTTTTTTTGTTTATTACAGTTCCATTTTTATATTTTTGTTTTTGTTGCCTATGCTTTTGAGGTCTTAGTCACAAAATATATGTTTAGACCAACATGCTGAAGTATTTCCTTTATGTTTTCTTCTAGTAGATGCATTGCTTCAGGTTATACACTTAAGTACTTAATCTATCTTAAGTTTATTTTTGTATATGGTGAGAGATGGGGGACCACGTTTATTTTTCTACATATGAATATCCAATTTTCTTAACACCATTTGTTGAATAGGGTATCCTTTCCTCAATGTATGTCCTTGGTGACTGTCAAAAATCAATTGGCTGTAAATATGTGGATTTATTTCTGTGTTTTCTATTCTGTTCCATTGGTGTGTCTGTTTTTATACCCAAACCATGCTGTTTGATTACCAAAGCTTTGTAATATATTATAAGGTCAAGTGATGTGATGCCACCAGCTTTGTACTTTTTGTTCAGGATTGTTTTGGCTATTTGGTCTCTTTTGGGGGGGCGGGGTTCTGTAAAATTTGGAATTTTATTTTTCTATTTCTGTAAAATATAGTGGTATTTTGATAGGGATTGCTTTGAATCTGTAAATTGCTTTGAGTAGTATGGTCATTTTAAATAATATTATTTTTTTCTGATCCATGAGCATGGGATCTTTTTCATTTATTTGTGTCCTCCTCAATTTTTTTCATAAGTGTTTTTGTAGGTTTTCTTGTAGAGCTCTTTCACCTCCATGGTTGAATTTATTTCTGTTTTTTGTATTCTTTGTAGTTATTGTAAATGTGACTTTCTATTTTACTATTCTCTCAGCTAGTTCATCATTGGTTTACAGGATTACTACTAATTTTTGTATATTAATTTTGTGTTCTGCAACTTTGCCATATTTATTTATCAGATCTAAGAGTTTTTTGGGGGAATCTTTTGGTTTTTTTCTAGAAATAAGATCTTATCATCTGTAACAGGAGACAATTTGACTTTCTCTTTTCCAATTTAGATGCCCTGTATTTCTTTTTCTTGCCTAATTCCTCTGGTTAATGCTTTCAGTACTACGTTGAATAGGAGGAGTCAAAGTGAACATTTTTGTCTTGTTCCAGTTCTTAGAAGAAAGGCTTTCAGCTTTTCCCCATTCAGTATGATATTAGTTGTTGTTTTTTTTTTTTTTAATATGGCCTTTATTTTGTTGAGGTATGGTCCATCTATGTTTAGTTTGTTGAAAGTTTTTATCATGAAGAGAGATTGAATTATATCAAATGCTTTTTCTAATTATATGGTTTTTGTCCCTCAACATGTTAATGTGATGTATGATGTTTTTTAATTTGTATATGCTGAGCCACATTTGTATCTCTGGGATCAGTCCCACTTCATCACTGTTTTATCTATGTATTTATTTATTTGTTTTTAGGTGCTATTAGATTCAATCTGCTAGTATTTTGTTGAGGATATTGGGTCTATTAGGAATATTGGTCTGTGGTTTTGTTGTTGTTGTTGTTGTTGGATCCTTGTTTGGTTTTGATATCAAGGCACTACTGGCCTTGCAGAATGAGTTAGGGGAAATTCTTTTTTTGAATTATTTTGAATTGAGGATAATTGATATTAGTTTTTTATATGTTTGATAAAATTCTCCAGTGGAGCCATCTGGTCCTGGAGTTTTCTTTTTTATTGGAAGAATTATTACTTATTCAATCTTGGTACTCATTAGTGGTCTATTCAAGTTTTGTATTTCTTCCTGATTAGATCTTAGTAGGGTGTATTTTTCCAGGAATTTAGTCTATGTTTTCCAGTTTATTAACATATAGTTATTCATAATAGTCGCTAGTAATCTTCCACATTTCTGGAACATCAGTTGCAATGTCTCCTTTTATGTTTCTAAATTTGTGTATTTGTATCTTTTTTCTTGATTAGTCTAGGTAGTAGTTCATCAATTCTGTTTATTGTTTCAAAAAAATTTTTTTTGTTTTTTGATCCTTTGTGATTTTTTTAGTTAATATTTCATTTAGTTCTGGTTTGATCTTTATTATTTCTTTTCTTCCACTAATTTTGAGCTTAGTTTGTTCTTGCTTTTCTAGCTCCTTGAAGTATACCATTAGATCATTTATTTAAAATCTTTCTACCTTTTTGATGTAGGTTTTTATTACTATATACTTCCATTTTAACAATGATTTTGTTGTATCCCAAAGGTTTTGGTTTGTTATGTTTCAATTTTTGTTTGTTTCAAGAATTTAAAACAATTCTCCTAAATTTCTTTTTTGACTCAATAGTCATTCATAAACATGTTGTTTAATTTTAATGTATTTGTATGGTTTTTAAAGTTCCTCTTGTTATTAGTTGCTTGTTTTATTTTATTGTGGTCTAAGGAGACATGATATAATTTATGTTTTTTAAAATGTGTTGAGACTTGTTTTATGCCCTAATATATATTTTATCCTGGAGAATGTTCCATATGCCAATGAGAAGAATGTGTATTTTGTAGCTATGGATGATATACTCTGCAAATTTCTGTTAAATCCATTTGGTATAATGTGCGTTTTTAAATCTAGTAGTCTTTGTTAACTTTCTGTTTACATAATCTGTGTAGTGCTAAGAGTAGCGTACTGAAGTCCTTAAATATTGTTGTATTGATGTTTATCTCACTCTTAAAACATAAAATATTTGCTTTATATATCTGGGAGCTTTGGCATTGGGTGCGTTAATGTTTCAAATGCTCGCTAAATTGATCTCTTTGTTATTATAAATGATCTCTGTCTCTTCTGTCTCTTCTGTTTTTGACTTAACATTTGTTTTATCTAAATATAGCTACTTCTGCTTGCTTTTGGTTTGCGTCTGCATGGATTATCTTTTCTCATCCCTTTACTTTCAGTCTAATGTGTTTTTACAGGTGAGTTGAGTTTCTTGTGTAAAGCACATAATTAGATTATTTTTTAAAAATCCATTCAGCCGGTCTATATTTTTTAAGTGGAAAGTTTAATCTGTTTACTTAGAAGGTTATTATTGATTTGTGAGGGCTGATTTCTGTCACTTTATTCATTAGTTTCTGGTTGCTTCATATATATTTTGGTCCTTTCTTTTCCCCTTATTGTTTATCATTGTGATTTGGTGGTTTTCTATAGTGGTATCAATTGAGTTCTTTCTCTTCCTTATTTGTGTGGATTTTATACTTTCATGTTTTTATGATGGTAGATATCATCCATTCACTTCCAGGTGCAGGACTCCCTTGAGTGTTTCTTATTGTGCTGGTCTAGTGGTAATGAATTTTCTGTTTTTGCTTGTTAGGGAAAGACTATTTCTCTTTCATTTACAAAGGATAAATTTTCTGAATACTGTATCCTTCATTGGCAGGGTTTTTTTCCCCCAGTGCTTTGAATATATCATTCCATTCTCATCTGTCCTGCAAAGTTTCTGCTGAGTGATCCGCTGTCATTCTAATGGGTTTCCCTTCTAAGTGACTAGTCACTTTTCTCCTTTTGTTTTTATTTTCTCTTTGTGTTTTATTGCTGACCGTTTGACTACAAACTGCCATGGAGTAGAACTTTTTGAATTGTATCTACTTAGAGTTCTCCAAATTTTCTGTATCTGGATGTCTAAATCTTTTGCTACATTTAGAAATATTTCAGTTATTATTTCATTAAATATGTTTTTATCCCTTTTTGTCACCTTCTGGCACAGTGGAAATTCAAATAATTGGTTACTTTCTGGTGTCCCATATGTCACATGGGTCTTGTTTATTTTTCTTTATTTTTATTTTTGTTTAACTGACTTATTTCAAAAGATCTGTCTATTCTTTAGTTCTAGGGTTTGTATTTGTTTCCTTTTGTATATCTCTGTAATATATTTTTTATTTATTCTCTGCATTGTTTTTCTGATTTTTTGGTATTGTTTTTCTGGGCTCTCTTGTATCTCACTGAACTTCTTTAATATAATTATTTCTATTTCTTTCAGGATTTTATAATTTTTATTAAGATGTGTTGCTATATAATTATTGTGTTCTTTGAGGTGCCGCGTTTCCTTGTTTTTTCATGTTTCTAGTGTCCTTATATTGAAATATGTACATCTGTTTTTACAGTCACTTCTCATTTTTTGGATATGACTTCATAGGGAAAGCCTTTTTCTTAAAGTTAAGTCTATGGTGTTGGTTGGGTAGGTTGCTTTGGCTTTGATTCTGGGTGCATACAGTAGTGTAGTTTTCATATAATTTCTTCAAATGTAAACAGTGTAAAAGGTGACTGTGCTTTCCTCAGTGACTGAGGATATGTTTCTTGGGGGAAGGCTGTGATAAAGTTTTGTTGAGAACAGAGACATCAGGAGGGCCATTCCTTAGTTCAGCAGTGGTGGGCTGAACATGTCTTTCCATGGGCCCCAGGGCAGTAAGAACTGACATTGGTGCTAGTAGATCCAGGTGAGACTTTATAGGCTACATATGGTCTCTATCATGACTGCAAAATGTGGCCTTTGTATGTGAAACCCTGAAATATCTATGCATTGTGATGGAGAAGCCTATGCAGACCTATCACTTCAAAGTCTGAAGAATCTGAGAGATCAAAGAAAGAGACTGACAAATTCAGTCTCTCAGAAAGAAACATTTAATAAGGATTTAAGAACAGAAGGCTGGATGTCTAGAACCGATGCAAGACGAGACAGTGGATACCTACACAAACAATTCCCAGACCCAGGGCTTAAATATCATAGGGAAAGGGCATAAGTGCTTAAGAAGGGATGTATTGGACAATTACAAAAGGGTAGGATTTATGGTAAGTGCAATAACATCAAGGTTGTTTTGACCTACGTGCAGGATTTGCGCAGGAAACAATAGATAAACCAGAAATTTTACATAGGGAATAGATAAATTAGAAGTCTTAGAGACCTTCCTGATACTGGGGTTAAATTGAAGTCAACATATTGAATTAGCATCCAAGATGGACTTTGGCCTCCACAGTCTGAAATTTCTAAAATTCAGAATGAATTGATAGTGTAAGTATCTTGGAAGTTAAAAAATAAGAAAGAATTCCAAAATAATAAACTTCAGAAACCTCTCCTCAACATCATTTGTTAATGAATATCATACCTTTAGAAGTAAGAATTAGAAAACCAAAAAATGACAATATATCAAATATTGGTGGGGCCACGATGGATATGATATAGTTTTTGATCAAATGGTTAATAAGTAATTTAGACCAGACAGTGGCAAACTGTTGACCATAGGTCAATTCTGGCCTACCAACTATTTTTTTTAAAATAGAGTTTCAGGGTGTTTTTTTTTAAATTTGACATAATTGTGAATCATACCCTCTGAAGACTCATTTGTCAGATAGAATTGTTTTGTTTTCTTTTGTTTTTAGAAGTGGCATGAAATATTATAGGTGAAGTAAAATGGAAAGGGATGGGAAGTCCATGATTTCATCATAATCATGGGTTCATCGTGGACATTCTGTATTCTGAATGAGGCAAAAACTAGTGAGAGGGAAAAGATTAAGTGTTATACCCTTGGACTCTGTTCTAGGTTTTCTTCTCTGCTCAATCTATATAATTTCATGAGCAACCTTAGACATTCTATGGCTTTCATGGCCTTCCATGTAAACCACTAATTCCTAAACTTTAAAGTCAAGACCTATTTTTTGAGTCCATGCCCTTTATATTCTGTAACCCACTGGATATCTGCACTTGAGAGTCTCCCAAGCCCCCAAAATGCAACATTTAACACTGGATTCATTATCCACAAATACGTTTTTCATCTGGTGTTTTGTAGCTCATTAATTAGTACTACAATACACTTAGTAAATGAACCTAGAAATCTTACATCATTCTTGCTGCTTTTTTCTTTCCCAACCCCATATCTAGTTAAACCCTAAATTCTATTGATACAATGACCGAAGAATTTCACAAATTCTTCGAGTTCTATCTACTATTTGTCTACTCTCATTACCTCTACTTGCGTCTAAACCATGATCATCGATTTACCAGTTGTAGTGCAGCAATCACTGGTTCTCTGAGCATTCACTTTTGTCTCACCTTTATCCATGTAGTGTGGAATCCATGCAGTGTGGGATCCATGCAGTGTGAAATTCAGTTATAGTAATCCTCTAAGAAAAGCAAATCAATATCCTCCCTGTTGAAACACCTTTTCCCTGGATAAAAACGTAAGAACTTTCCAAGGCCTATGTATGTCCTTCCTTTCACATCAGTTTCCACTTCTTTCATACTCTACTTTAAAGTACAGGACTCTTATTCTCTTATTTCAAATCCAATATTCTTTCTTTAATGAGGCTGTTTGGTTTCTTTTTGTTTGTTTGTTTTCTTTTTTCCTTTTTTTTTTTTTTTTGAGTTGGAGTCTCACTGTTGCACAGACTGGAGTGCAGTGGCTGCTCCCAGCCACCGCAGCCTCGACCTGCTGGGCTCCGGTGATCCTTCCGCCTCAGCCTTCCGAGTAGCCGGAATTACAGGCATGTGCTACCACACCCGGCTGATTTTCTGATTTATTGTAG
>CAUYQG010053421.1:65-22961 GCA_963574415.1 Tarsius wallacei
AAATTGCCAGCATAATTCATCTCAGGCCAGGATTCGACAACACAGAAATTAATATGGAAACACAAACTACCATAAAGAGCCAAAACAATCCTTAGCACAGAATATTTTTCCATTTGTTTGTGTCATTTTTTGTTTCTTTGAGAAGAGTTTTGAAGTTTTCATTGTAAAGGTCTTTCACTTCTCTGGTTAGGAAGATGCTGAGGTATTTAATTTTTTTTGGTTGCTATTGTGAATGGGATTGTGCTTCTTATTTGGTTCTCAACTTGTTTGTTGTTGGTGTATAAGTATGCAGCTATCTTTTGCATGTTGATTTTGTACCCTGAGACTTTGCCAAAGTCCTTGATCAGTGCAAGAAGATTTTTGATAGATTATCTTGGATTTTCAAGGTATAGAATCATATCATCAGCAAAGAGGGATAACTTGACTTCCTCTTTTCTATTTGAATGCCCCTGATTTCCTTCTCTTGCTGATTGCTCTAGCTAGGACTTCCAACACTATGTTGAACAGGAGAGGTGAAAGTGGACAGCCTTGTCTTGTTCCGGTTTTCAGGGTAAATACATCCAACTTTTGTCTGTTAGCAATATGTGGGTTTATTGTAGATAACTGTTATTATTTTGAGATATGTTCCCTCTATACCTAGGTGTTCAAGCGTCTTATCCAGAAGGGATGCTGGATTTTATCAAAAGCTTTTTTCTGCATCAAATGATATAATCATGTGATTCCTACTTTTTCCATCTGTTGGTGTATTTAATTACACTTATGGTCTTGCAGATGTTGAACCAGCTTTGCATCCTGGGGATGAAGCCTACTTGGTCATGGTGGATGATTTTTGAGATGTGTTATTGGATCCTATTTACTAGAATCTTGTTGAGTATTTTTGTATTATGTTCATCAGGGATATTGGCCTGTAGCTCCCTTTCTTTGTTGGATCTTTACCCAGTTTGGGTATCAGTATGATGTTAGCTTTATAAAATACCTCAGCATCTTCCTAACCAGAGAAGTGAAAGACCTTTACAATGAAAACTTCAAAACTCTTCTCAAAGAAACAAAAAATGACACAAACAAATGGAAAAATATTCTGTGCTCATGGATTGGAAGAATCAACATTACTAAGAAGATGTCTATCCTACCCAAGGGAATCTACAGATTTAATATAATATCCATTAAATTGCCAGCATAATTCATCTCAGGCCAGGATTCGACAACACAGAAATTAATATGGAAACACAAACTACCATAAAGAGCCAAAACAATCCTTAGCAAAAGAAACAAAGCAGAAGATATCACACTTCCAGACTTTAAACTTTATTATGAAGTTAAAATAATCAAAAGAGCCTGGTATTGGTACAAGAACAGACATATTTACCAATGGAACAGGATAGAGATTCTGGAAGCAAAACCTCAATCTCAACCAATTAATCTTTGAAAAAACTTTCACTAACGATTGCTGGAGCGAGGAGAACTTATTTGGTAAATGGTGCTGGGAAAACCAGTTGACCACATGCAGAAGATTAAAACAAGACCCCTGCCTATCACCATACACAAAAATCAACTCTAAATGGATCAAAGACCTTAATGTAAAACCTCAAACTATAAGAACCTTAGAAAATGCAGGAGATACCCTGATGGAAATTGGAACTGGCAGCCAATTGCTGATCAAAACCCCAATGCCCATGCCATAAGAGATAAGAAAGACAGGTGAGAACTCATCAAATTGAATGGCTTCTGCAAAGCAAAATAAACCATCAAGAGAGTGGGGAGACAACACACAGAATGGAAAAAACTATTTGCCAACTGTATATCCAACAAAGGCCTAACATCTAGAGCCTACAAGGAACTCAATCATGACAATAAGAAAATACAAACAGCCCTATTAAAAAGTAGGCAAAAGATTTGACTAGACACATCTCAAACTAAGACATTTGAGCAGCCAACAGATACATGAAAAATTGCTCAGCCTCACTAGTCATCAATAAAATGCAAATTGAAACCACACTGAGATACCATCTAACTCTAGTCAGGATGGCCATTATCAGTAATGCAAAAAACAAGAGATGCTGGAGAGGATGTGGGGAAAAGGGAACACTTCTATACTCTTGGTGGGAATGTAAACTAGTACACCGTCTTGGAAAACAGTGTGGCAATTCCTAAAAGACCTAAAAGTCAACCCTCCATACAACGCAGCAATCCCCATTCTGGGATTATACCTGGAGGAACTCAAATCATTCTACAAAAAAGATACCTGAACACACGCATGTTCGTTGCAGCACTATTCACAATAGCAAAAGCATGGAACGAACCATGCTGCCCATCAAAAGAGAACTGGATAAAAATAAATGTAGTGCATATACACAATGGAATATTATACAGCCATAAAGAAGGAAAAAATGGCAACCCCCTTGGGTCCCCTCCCACTGTGGGGGATTTTCTGTCCTGTTAATAATTCCTGTTTTCGAAAAAAAAAAAAAAGAAGAAGAAGGACAAAATTATGAACTTTGCAGCAACTTGGATGGACATAGAATCTATAATACTCAGTGATCTATCACTGAAACAAAGAACTGAGTACCACCTGTTCTCACTCGTAAGTTGACCCTGAACAATTATCATAAAACTCTAAGAAAGGGATTGGTAGTAGTGGGAAACTGCCAGGGGAAGGACATATTTCATCAATAAGGGTACCTGATCTCAAACCAGGGGAAGTGGGGACCAAACTGAGGTCCAAACTTTACCTGTACAATGACTATTTGTATATCTTACCCTGAATTGTACCCTCATCTTTAAAATTAAAAAATTAAAAAATTAAAAGGAAAACTGAGGATGAATATGCAATGCCAACGAATTAGAAGAATCAATATCATCATAATGTCCATCCTACCCAAGGCTATCAACAGAGTCAATGTAATCTGTATCAAACTACCAGCATCATTTTTCACAGACCTAGAAAAGACAATGCAGAAATTCATCTGGAAACAAAAAAAGAGTCTGAATAGATAAAACAATCTTCAACAAAAAGAACAAAGCTGGAGGCAACACACTTCCAGACCTCAAACTTTACTACAAGGCTACAGCAACAAAGACAGCATGGTTCTGGCACAAAAATAGACACACAGACCAATGGAACAGGACAGAGAATCCGAAAGTAAAAGCATAGACCTTCAACCAACTCATCTTCAACAAAGCCGACAAAAACAAACATTGGGAAAAAGATACCATATTTAGCAAATTGTGCTGGGAAAACTGGTTAACTGCATGCAGAAGAATGAAACTGGACTCTACCTATCACCATAAACAGAAATTAATTCAAAATGGATGGATCAAGGTCTTAAATGTGAAACCTCAAACTATAAGAATCCTAGAAGAATACTCAGGGAACATCCTGCCAGACATTGCCGTAGGCAATGAATTCATGGTCAAGTCCTCAAAAGCAAATGCAGCAAAAGCTAAGACTGGCAGGTGGGAATTTATTAAGCTAAAAAGTTTTTGCACAGAAAAGAAACCATCAAGAGAGTAAAGAGACAACCCACAGAGTGGGAAAAAAATATTTGCGAACTATGCATCCAACAAAGGCCTAACATCCAGGATCTACAAGGAATGCAAACGAATCAGCAGGAAAAAACCAAATAACCCCATTAAAAGTGGGCAAAATCATTATTTAACAAATGTTATTTGAGGAGTCCATAGTTTTCACAGACTGGAAACAGACTCATGGCCCATAAAAGGTTAAATACCCCTGATCTAAAGGAAGACTTGTCTTTATTGGGAAAATTTCAGGCAGTGTGAAAAAGTGAAGAATTTTAATCATGTGGAGAAGTTAATTCTGCATATTTGTCAGGATTTCCAGGAGCTAGAAAGGATCTTATCTCTTAGAGACAGCTTCCCTTGTTGTTAAATCAACTTTATTCAGCTATAACTTGTATATAATAAAATGCACCCATTTTTCTACTTTCTGTCACTATAGATTAGTGTTTGTTTGTTTTGCTTTTGCTTTTTTGTCATTTCATACAAGTGGAATAAAATAGTATACACCACAATAGTTTATTCACTTTGTTGATGGACTTTTGGTTTTTTTCCAATTTGGGGTTATTACAAATAAAGCTACAATGAGCATTCATGTACAAAAAAAAAAGTGGGCAAAGGACATGAACAGACACTTCTCAAAGGAAGACATCCAAGTCATCAATAAGCATATGAAAACATGCTCAGCTTTATGGAAATCAAGACTATAATGAGATATTGCTTCACACCAATCAGGATGACTAAAATAAAAAAGTCAAAAACAACAGGTGATGACAAGGCTGTGGGAGAAAGGGAACACTTCTGCACTGGTTGTGGGAATGTAAACTAGGTCAACCTTTGTGGAAAGCAGTGTGGCATTTTCTCAAAGAACTAAAACTTGAACTACCATGTGATCCAGCAATCCCACTTCTGGAAATATACCCAGGGGAATATAAATTGCTCTACTAAAAAGACACCTGCACACATATGTTCGTTGCAAATTCACAATAGCAAAAACATGGAACCAACCCAAATGCCCATCAAAATTGGACTGGATAAATAAAATGTGGTATGCATACACAATGGAATACTATGCAACCATAAAGAAAAGCAAAATCATGTCCTTTGCAGCAATATGGATGTAGCTGGAAAAACCATCATTCTAAGTAAACTATCACAGAAACAAAAAACTGCATACCACATGTTCTTACTCATAAGTGGACCCTAAACATTGGGCACATGAGCATCAAGGCAGGAACAATGGGTGCTGGGCACTGCTAATTTCGGGAGGGAAGGAGGGAGCATAGGGAGCACACAACTACCCACTGGGTACTATGTCCACTACCAGAGGGCTCACTAGAAGACTAAACCTCACCTGTATGCAGTTCACTTACATAGCAAATCCTCACATGTATCCCACAACTCTAAAATAAGATACTTTCTAAAAAGACATAAAGGAATCTTAAACGCATATTACTAAGTGAAAGAAGTCAATATGAAAAGGCCACATACAGTATGATCCCAACCATGTGATATCCTGAAAAAGGTGAAACTATGGACACAGTAAGAAGATCAGTGGCTGCTAGGGGTTGAGGGGAAGTATGGATGAATAAGTGAAGGACAGATGATTTTCAAGGCAGTGAAAATATTATATATGCTACTATAACATTGGATACATGTTATTATACACTTTTCCAAACTTCCAGAATGTATAATAACAAGAGTGACCCCTATTGTAAACTATGGACTTAGGATTATAATTATGTGTCAATTTAGGGTTATCAATTATAAGAAATGGACCACTCTGGTATGGAATGATCGCAAGGGAGATTGTGCCTATGTGGGGGTAGGAAGTAAATGAGAATGCTCTGTACTTTCTACTCAATTTCACTGTGAACCTAGAAACTGCTCTAAAGAATAAAGTCTATTTTAATTTTTTAAAATATAAGCAAAAGAATTATAGGCTTTGGAGTCAGATAGGCCTAGAATTTCAACTTGGCTGAATACCAGCTATGTAATCCTGGAGCATTTGCCTAACTTATTTTAACCTCAGTTTTCTTACATTGTAAATGAAGATACTTCATAGGGTTGCTGTGAAAATTAAATAAAGTAGTACCTGCACAATACCTGGCACATAGTATGGTAGTAGTTGTTATCAAAGACTCATAGAGCTGAATGGGTCTTCAAAGTGTGCAGGGACCTAGTAATGCAATCTATTTCAGTGTCTCAATACATTATCTAGTTTTTCATCCATTTACATATTTTCTCTTTATAGTAATTAAGCTTATCTATTTTAGTTTGGATAATTGTAGAAATGAAGTAAAAGTTTGTCATTCTCATATTAACACAAGAGCAAAATAAACTTGTTATGATGTGGTATTTGGGGACAGATTTACATATATATGCTATGGGAGCACAGATGAATGGGGGATTTATTATAGAGGATGACCTGGAAGGCTTCACAGAGAAAGTGATCTCAGTTCTGGACTTTGAAGGATGAATAACAGATTTCCAGATGGAGAAGAGAACATTTCAGGCAGAAAAAACAGCGTAAGTAAATTCATAGAAGCATATCAGCATGCTATGTTTGGTAAGGTTTACATTTAGGCATAATGGGAAGTAAAACAGATGAAATGGACTAGAAAGGGAGAAATAGTGAATTATATTTGGGAAATATTGGCTTTAAGATGCCTATGGAACATTTCTCTGGATGTTAAAAGCCGATGGGAATATCAGTATGGAGAAGTTTGGGAGATTTCAATATATAGATATTGGCTAGATATGATGAGGGAGAAATGGTGATCTTGAATATTTGTATTTCTTGTTTGAGCAAATGAATAGATGACAGAGCCTTCATTGATGTTAAGAACATTTAGGAGAAGGAGCAGAGGCAGTAGATCATATGGTCCTTTGGATATGTTGATTTTGAGATATTCATGAGAAATCCAAATGAAGATGTTCAGTAGGATATTTGGATATATAGATAACACATTCTAGAATGAAATTTTGGTGAGAGATACAGAGGTAGCATAGAAATGATAACTAAAGTAATGAGAATGGGCGAAATTGCCCAGGGATTGTATGTAGAATAAGAAGTATAGGTACTAGGACAGAGCCATGGTGAAAGTCAACATATAACAACTAGGCAGAGGAGGAGGATCCAGGAAAAAAAGATCAAGGAGGAATTAGAGAGATGTGATAAGAGCCAGAGTAGAAGTGTCACAGAAGCCAAGGGAGAGGGGTTTTTCAAGAAGGGAGTAGTCCACTGTGTGAAATACTGAAGGCTGAGAGATTAAGTAAAATAAGTACTGACAAGTATCCATTGAATATTGGATACTTAGCATGCAGCTACAATTTTCTAGCCACAAAGGACTCTAAAAATAGCAAATCCAAAAGCTAGAAAAAGCACTGGTAGTCAGCACTTTGTTTTTTTTTTTTTTTTTTTTACCCAACTGATACGGACCTTTCCATGCAGGACATTCCCAAGTTCACCAACTTCAATATTTATACCAGAATAAATACCAACACAACACTGTGTGTGCTCTAACAGCTTGGTTTCCTCCTTGCCCTCAGCTGCCCAGACAAGGAAATCACCTGGATACTTGTTGAAACACTTGTAATCAATTTCAGCAACATAAAACATAAAATAAAAAATTTGGCCCTTAATGGAACTGACCATACAGGCCTCCTCAAGGTGCAGAGTTTTATGTGCTATGCCTGGACTATGTTAAGAAAATTAAAACTGAACTTGTAACAAAAGGGTCAAAGTGTCAAATCACTGAAAGCAGAAAATTCCACTTGCAACACAGATGCCAACTCTACACTGGTTTATGATGAGAGAAAGTGAAGATTTACAATATACTTTCCATAAAGTTTTGACAGCCACTGAACTGGGACCTCAAGGGACCAGCTCAGAGGTTCTACATCATTATCCAGGGAGAAAGGGCAAAGGGAGAGAGTGCTTGGTCACAGAACAGGCTTTGTCTTTATGAGGACCACCTCTCACACCTGGACCTCTTGAGCTCTGTTACTTGGGCGTTTTCAATATTTATTCCAGAATCAAAGCAAGAAGCAAGTTGACCCCTCAACCCATGCTCAAGGAAGAGTTGTCATGTACTAACTGCAGATGAATTGCTTATAGTCACTCTTTTGGCACCGATGGAAACTTTACAAGCTAGGAGAGGGTAGGTTATGCTATAATAAGAAGCAATTTTAGTGGCTTATACTAAACTTTTGTTTCTTGCTCATACTACATGACCACCACAGGTTGGCGGTGGGGGGGGGGGGCAGTGGAAAGGATTCTACTCATAGTAAATCTTAGTTACCTTCATGCTAGGACCTCAGTTCATAGAGAAGGATCCATCTGGGATGCTGCCAGCCAACACAGCATGTGGAAAAGGGAAAGTGGCAAAGCAAGCACTGGTTCTTTAAGCATCCTCCTAGAAATGGCACATGCCACTTCTGCTCACAGTCCATTGGCCAAAGCAAGTCATGTACCTGAGCCTGATTTTAAAGGAGTAGGGCAGTGCAATCCTTCTGAAGGTAGAGACACTGCAAAGAGGGACACTGAATATGGGTGAACAATGTAATAGTCTCCCAGAGAGGTGATAATAAATATCTGTTAAGATGTCAATGAATTCCATTATAAGTACTCTCCAAACATGAATGTCTAGGTAGCTGTTATGAAAATATCCACTGCCCACTACCTAGCTACTTACTGTGCCTCGGAATTCACCATTCAAAATTCATTCCATGGTGCTTTAAACACTGCCCTAATGAGGCAGGATAGTAAGTACAGAAAAATGTGACCTCTGTTTCATCCTACAAGAAGCAGGAAGCAAGTAGCTAAAAATTTGGAAAATACCTCTAGGGTGTTTATGGTTGGAGTTGGCAGAGCAAAGGAAGCCCTCCATCCTTCTTAATCACCTGACAATTGCAAATGGAACACAAGGCCATCACACAGCCTAGATGCCGAAATGAAGACACATCCATGGCCTTCATGACACTTGCCTCCTCCCAATCACCTCCCTGAAGGCAGAGGCAATAAAAGCCAAGCGCCAAGACTCCCTTAAGGAAGTTCTCATTCTGAAATTGTCCACTCTCCCCTCCCCTGGAATGTGTACTTTCCTTCCTCAAGGCAGCTCTTCTACTGAGACTGCCTACCCCTACTCCCTTTCTCTTTAAGTGCGTACTTTTATGTTAACAAACTTTTTACTTTGTTCACCAGGCTGGTGACTTGCTCTGAAATTCTTTCCTGTGGCAAACTCAAGAACCTGGGCAAAAGTTTCTTCACCTTCTTTATAAATCAGCATGATCCAGTTATTTCCATTGAAAATGTGAGTCTCTGTTAACGAGAACTCCTCTCTGGCAATACTACCAGAAGTCATTGGCTACCAAAATACAAAATACCTGGGGTAACGAAGCACATTAATCTGTATCAAATTAATATAGAATTCAGATTAGTTGTCCTACAGCAGGCTGTTATAGTTAGAAGCAGAGAATACAGCCCTGAGATATTTAATTTAATACCTACTATATGCCAGGCTCTAAGTAGGCTCATTCACATCTATATCTACTTTCTCCTCTTGCCAACTCCAATTTAAGTATAATTAAAAATGTCATGAACACAAACTCTGGGACTGGGGTTCACAGCTAGCCCTGTCTTCCAGTCCCAGAAATGTATTCGCTGGGGGATTTTAGGCTTTGCTTACTCTCTTTACCTGTGACAAGGTGTTCCCCTTCAACAGCTGCTGAAGAATGGACTACTGCTACTTCTGGATGTGGCAGTAAGAGAATGCTGGCAAACCAAAGAAAAGACCTGCAAAAAAAAAATCCCTGCAATCTGGTAGAAGAAAAGGGTAAAGAGTCAGGGAGTGAGTTGAGTTGGCTCTACTGAAGCCACTTGAAACCACTGTTTAACAAAAGCTTTGAGAACACTGTGAGCCAGGGCTCAGACACATACATCTACATGTTCAGGGAGTGCCAGAAATCTAGAAGTCACATTTCTGGGGCAGGTCTAATGCAGATCAACAAAAGTAAGAAGAAGAAGACAGTGGGAGCATGACTCAACCAGACTCACATCTTCAATGGAAGCAATTGGATCATGCTGATCTATAAGGATGGTGAATATGACAACCACTGTAGCAAGGAGCAGCATTATCATGCAGTGGTGATAATCTTATATTATTGACAAACCCTAGTGGACAATTTTATCCCTGTGTCTGAAGTGTAAGGTGAAGTCCAAGATTGTTTCCACCTCTTTGAGATGTATAGCAGCCTAGTCTGTTCCTTATAACTCTCCCACCTCAGTGTGGGTTTTATCTTACTTGTCACAATTGCATCATTGGTTGCTATCTGTGTGGTCAGGGAGCTCCTATAGCGACTGATGGGGGAAAACCAATGAAATGAAGTAGTTTACCCACTTAGCCTTCTGGCAGGATATTGACAACCTGGTAGCAGAGGGTTGTGCCTTTGTGTGCCATTCTAAGCCCCCAAATGTGCCTGCTGCATATCATGGTAGGGGGATGACCAACCTAGGGAGGAGTCAGAAAAAAAGGACAATCACTTGTCATCAATGTGATTGCACTTTAAATATCTAGTCTCTTCTTCAATGCCTGAAACCAGAGTATACTCAGCCAGATTTCTCAGTCTCCACTCCAGTCTCTCATCTCACCTTTAATATAGCTCTTAATTTCCAATTTGCTTTTTATTTTATTTGCACCCTTTTTTCACTAGTAGAACAGCCTTCCTTTTGTTCTCCATTTTCTATTTTTCCTCTAGAGATATACAGTTGTAGGAGAGATCTAATTAATAGGGCCTATAAAAACAGAGGCTATGGCACTCTCTTGGTATCAGGAGGTACATGTAGGAGAATTATAGTGGACAAAAGGGCATGGCAGGTTACCTGGCCACTTCTTTTTTAAACATATTTTGTACATTTTTGAAACACTGGATTTCCTTAATTTAAAAAATCATAAACTGCCCATGGTCACACAGCTAGTCCAAGAAATCATAATAAGTGCCAAGGAATGTGTAGCACTTAGAGTGCCACCTAAGGAGGGCAGTTAATGAAGCCAACAGAAGGTTACTAGGTGCTTGATGTGAGGTGGGAGCATGCACCCTATAAGGCATGAAAAACCTGCCCAAAGAAGAAACTTTGACAACAGGTTTGGCCTACTTTACACTTCTGCCAAGAGCTAATTCTTTCTTAATCTGCATCTGGGATTACATTTTTTAAGATGTGAAAAAGGGCCAACCTGCTTCCCCAGAGGGATCCTTTACAAAACCATCCTCATGAAGCTGGAGAAGTTTCTTCCAGAAGATACCTGTTAGTGAAGTCTGATTTGCCAATCAATCAGCTTTCTGCCAGTGGCATGACTCTGCATTTATTCTATTATAAAACCTGCCAGAATGGCTTTTTTTATTATAAAGATGTGAGGTACAATTCAGGGTTAGGTATACAAATGTTGATTATACAGATACCCTTGTTGATGAGGTATGCCCCTCCCTCGCCTAGCAGTTTCCCTCAATTAGTTCTGACTACCAAATAGTGGACAACCTAGCAGGAAAGTGAAGTTTAAAAATCTCAAATGATAGGTCACACCTGATACTGACACCTCCCCCTCCAAGAAGAAAAAAAACCCCATGGATTGCAAAGTTAATAGAGACCAACAAGAGGATATCTCTCCAAAAAGACAGCACCAGTGGAGTATACTCAGGTGTTTAGCAAATCCTTTCCACACCACACATGCATTCATCTATTCATTTATCTATTCACTCACCATATATTAATTATCTACTGTGTTCCAGGCTCTGCTTTAGCTAGGGAGAAACTAACAGAAAAAAACAGATTTGACCCCCACCTTCATTGAGTTTACAGTCTAGTGAAAATTTCATACAGATATTAACAAATACACAAATTGATATATTATCAGAGATTAGGATGAGTGCAGTAAAGAAAATAGACAGAGGTATAACAGAATAAAAAGGGGGACCTACTTTATATAGAGATGGTCAAGAAAGGCATCTTTGAGGAGGTGACATTGAGATTGAGACTTCAAGGATACGAAAGAACGAACACGATAAGCAGAAAGATATTTACATGGTCTTAAAGGTGCCCTCCTCAGATTGCATACTAGTGGTTAAGGAGAAATTAATAACTTAGTAATGGGGAAACCAGATAATCCTTTGACCAGGTTAGCAAAATTAATAATTAGATACACCATACACAAAAATCAACTCTAAATGAATCAAAGACATAAACGTAAAACCTCAAACTATAAGAATCTTGGAAAATGCAAGAGACACCCTTACAGAAATTGGAGTAGGCAACCAATTCCTGAACAAAATCCCAGATGTCCATTCCATAAGAGATAAGACAGAAAAATGGTACCTCATTAAACTGGAAATCTTCTGCAAAGCACAAAAAACTATCAAGAGAGTGGAGAAACAGCCCACAGAAAGGGGAAAAAATATTTGCCAACTGTGTATCTGACAAAGACCTAACATCCAGGATCCAGAAGGAACTCAAACGTGCCAAAAGGGGGAAAAAAAAAAAAACAGCCCCATTAAAAAGTGGGCAAAAGAAACATGAATAGACATTTCTCAAAAGAAGATATACGGGCAGCCAACAGACACATGAAAAAGGGCTCAGTCTCACTAATCATCAGAGAAATGCAAATCAAAACCACATCGAGATACCACCTAACCCCAGTAAGAATGGCCATCATTAATAAAACAAACAACAACAGATGCTGGTGAGGATGCAGAGACAAGGAAACGTTTCTACACTGCTGGTGGGAATGCAAACTAGTTCAACCTCTATGGAAAACAGTGTGGCTGTGGCAATTTCTAAAAGAACTAGAAATTGACCTTTCATGTGACCCAGCAATCTCTCTACTGGGAAACTCAAATCATTCTACAAAAAAGATACCTGCACAAGCATGTTTATTGCAGCACTGTTCACAATAGCAAAAACATGGAACCAACGGTGCTGCCCATTGAAACTAGATTTAATTTTTAAAATGTGGTATGTATACACGATAGAATATTATGCAGCTACAAGGAAGCTATACAGCTACAAACATATGGACTTCACAATAACTTGGATGGACTTAGAGTCTATAATACTCAGTGATCTAGTACAGAAACAAAGAACAGAGTACCACATGTTCTCATCCATAAGCAGAGCCTGAACATTTATCATAATACTATAAGAAAGGAATTGGCAGTAGCAGGATACTGCTGGAGTGGGGTGGGCGACAACATCAATAAGGGTACCTGATCTCAAACCAGGCAAATTGGGAACCAAAGAGAGGCCCAAACTTCACTTGTACAATATCCATTTGTACACCCAATCCTGAATTGTACCCCACCTTTAAAATAAAATGTTACAAAAGAAGCAGATAAACATTGTGATATCCATATATGATATCCCAAGATGAACACACCATCGCTTATATAGTATTCCAACATAACCTGAAGAATGAAATAGTGAGGAAACATCAAGCAAACTCCAGATAAGGAGCATTTTATTTTAAAAAGTGGGTGTATTAGTTTGCTCAGTCTGCTTCAGACTGGGTGGCTTAACAGCAGACATTTATTTGTCACAGTTCTGGAGCCTGGAAATCCAAGATGAGGTGGCCAGCTGGGTTGATTCCTGGGAGGCCTCTTTTCCTGGCTAGTAGATGGCCACCATTTTCCTATGTCCTTCCATGGCCTCTCCTCTGTTATGTCACAAAGAGAGAAAAAGAGAGAGGAGAGAGAGAGAGAGAAAGAGAGAGAGAGACAGATCAATGTAATGTCTTGTTTTTCTTATAATGACATCAGTCCCATTGGATTAGAGCCCTACCTTTATGACCTCTTTTAAACTTAATTACCTTTCTAAAGTCCCTATCCCCAAATACAGAGACACTGGGTGTTAGGAATTCAACATATGAATGGAGTGATGCACAATTCAGTCCATAACAGGAGGACTGTATTCTTCAAAATTGTCAGTATTGTAAAAGACAAAGAAAGGCTGGACACCATTCCAGAGTAAAAGAAGTCTAAAAGGACATAACAATGAATTGATATATAATTGTAGGCTGGATCCTCTAGTGAAAGGTAAAAATGCTATATAGGACATTTTGGGGTCAATTGACAAATTTGAGTGCAGACAGCAGATTGGATAAAACAATTGCATCAGTGTTAAATACTTGTGATTGATAACTATACTATAGTTATGTGGGAGATTAACCCTATACATAGGAAATACATGCTGAAGTATTTAGGAATAAAAACCATGATGTATGCAACCTATTCTCCAATGACTGTGTGGTGTGAGTGTGTGTGTGTGTGTGTGTGTGTGTGTGTGTGTAGCAGATGATAAAACAAATGGGGCAGTGAAATGTCAACATGAGGTGAATCTGGATAAAAGACACAGTGTTTCATAAATGTGAAATATTTTCAAGGTAAAAGCTAAATAAAAATTTCAACCAAGAATTACTTACCCAGCTAAGCTAAGTTTCATCAGCAATGGAGAATTAATATCCTTCCCAGACATTCAAGACCTAAGAGTTTACACCACCTCTAGACTGGCTCTAAAAGAAACACTTAAAGTATTAAACACAGAAGAAAGAAAAAAAAGAACGACAACACCCTTCACAAGAATGCAGGAAAAAGATTGAAAACACACATACATCAACTCAAAAATCAAGAGAAAGACACCAAACAAATAAACAAACAAACAGCAGCAGCAACAATAAACTCTATAAGAACCACATGGCAGAGATAAATTCTCACATCTCAATAATTAGCCTGAATGTGAATGGACTAAATGCACCACTAAAAAGACATAGAATGGCAAATTGGATAAAATATCATGATGCAACAATATGCTGTCTCCAAGAGACTCGTCTCACAAAAAAGGTCACTCACAGACTCAAAGTAAGAGGATGGAAAACAATTTTCAGGTGAACAGACACAGAAGAAAGCAGGAGCTGTGATCTTGGACAAAATACCCTTTAAGCTATTAAAAATTTAAAAAGATGTTGAAGGTCACTATATAATGATAAAAAGGTTCAATCCATCAACAGGAAATATTCATCCTAAACATATATGCACCCAACATAGGAGCACCAACTTTCATAAAGCAACTTCTAGGTAAACTAAAAAAAGATATTGACTCTAACATTAGCATAGCTGGGGACTTAAACACCCCACTAACAACCTTAGACAAATCATCAAGACAAAAATTCAACAAGGAGACCCAGAACCTCAACGTGATGCTTGGCCAAATGGACTTAATTGATACCTGCAGAACATTCTACCCAATAACCACAGAATATACATACTACTCATCACCACAGGGAACATACTCTAAGATTGACCACATCCTGGCCATGAATCAAGCATAAACAAATTCTATAAGACAGAAATACTGCCATGCACCTTCTCAGACCACAATGGAATAAAAATAAATATCAACACCAACAAAGTTCCCCCAGAACTCACAAAGATATGGACATTAAACAGCATGATGCTGAACAACTTCTGGGTCAATATAGAAATCAAAACAGAAATTAAAAGATACCTGGAAACAAATGAAAAGGAAGAAACATCTTACCAAAATCTTTGGGATGCCATGAAAACAGTACTAAGAGGGAAATTGAAATCTCTATGAATACAAATGAAGAAAATGGAATGATCACAAGTTAACAGCCTAACAAATCACCTAAGGAAGCTGGAAAAGCAAGACCACCAAAACCCAAACTTCAGCAGAAGAATCCAGGTCACCAAAATAAAAGCCCAAATTCAGGGCATAGAAGACAAAAATATAATACAAAAAAAATCAACGAAACAAAAACCTGGTTCTTTGAAAGGATAAACAAGATTGATGGACCCTTAGCTAGACTGACCAAGAAAAAGAGAGTATAAGCCCAAATTAACACAATCAGAAATGCAAAATATCAAGTCACAACAGACCCCAAAGAAATGCAAAAGATTATCAGAGATTACTATGTACATTTGTATGAAAATGAACTTGAAAACCTCAATGAAATGGAAGACTTTCTGACATCACACAACCTCCCCTGGTTGAAACAAGCAGAAATTGAGACCCTAAATAGACCAATAACAACCCAGGAAATTGACTATGTCATAAGAAAACTACCTATCAAAAAAAAAAAGCCCTGGACCTGATGACTTTCCTGCAGAATTCTACAAAACATGTAAGGAGAAGCTGATATCAATCCTACTAAAAGTATTCCAGGCAATCAAGAAAGATGGGCCTCTCCCCAAATCATTTTATGAAGCTAACATCACATTGATACCCAAGCCAGGTAAAGATCCAACAAAGAAAGAGAACTACAGGCCAATATCCTTGATGAACATAGGTACTAAAATTCTCAACAAGATTCTAGCAAATTGGATCCAACAACACATCTCAAAAATCATCCACCATGAACAAGTAGGCTTCATCCCCGGGATGCGGGGCTGGTTCAAGATCTGCAAGACCATAAACGTAATTAAATACATACAGTTGTAAAAACAAAAACCACATGATTAAATCATTAGACACTGAATAAGCTTTCAAAAAATCCAGCACCCCTTCTTGATTAAAAACCCTTGAATACCTAGGCATAGATGGAACTTACTTCAAAATAGTAAGAGCCATCTATGAAAAACCCACAGCCAACATACTGCCAAACAGACAGAAATTGGAACAATTACCCCTAAAAAGCAGAACAAGACAAGGATGCCAAGTCTCCTCCTTCCTGTTCAACATAGTATTGGAAGTCCTAGCTAGTGCAATAAGACAAGAGAAGGAAATCACGGGTATCCAAATAGGAAAAGAGGAAGTTAAGTTATTCCTCCTTGCAGACGACATGATTCTATACCTCGAAAACCCAAGAGAATCTGTCAAAAATCTCCTTGCACTGATAAAGCACTTTGGCAAAGTCTCAGGGTATAAAATAAATGTGCAAAAGACAGTTGCATTTCTATACACCAACAATAAACAAGCAGAAAACCAAATAAAAAGCATAATCCCATTCACAACAGCCATGCACAAAAAAAGAAATACCTTGGCATCTTCCTAACCAGTGAAGTCAAAAACATTTACAATGAAAATTACAAAACACTGCTTAAAGAAATCAAAGATGACACAAAGAAATGGAAAAATATTTCATGCTCATGGATTGGAAGAATCATCATTTTTAAGATGTCCATCCTACCCAAGGCAATCTACAGATTCAATGCAATACCCACTAAATTACCAGCAGCATTCTTCTCAGACCTGGAAACAACAATACAGGAATTCATATGGAAACATAAATGACCACGAAGAGCCAAAATAATCCTCAGCAAAATAAATAAATAAATAAATAAAAATAAAGCAGGAGGCATCACACTCCCAGACTTTAAACTTTATTATAAAACTACAATAATCAGAACAGCCTGGTATTGGTACAAGAAGAGGAATACAGACCAATGGAACAGGATAGAGATTCCAGAAGCAAAACCTCTATTTCTCAACCAACTCATCTTCATCAAAGCTTCCACCATCAACCACTGAGAAGGGGAGAACCTACTCAGTAAATGGTGCTAGGAAAACTGGCTGATCACATGCAGAAGATTAAAACAAGACCCCTACCTATCACCATACACAAAAATCAACTCCAGATGGATCAAAGACCTAAACATAAAGTCTCAAACTACAAAAACTTAGAAAATGCAGGAGACACCCTGATGGAAATTGGAACTGGCAACTAATTCCTGATCCAAACCCCAAGTGACCATGCCATAAGAGATAAGATAGACAAGTGGACCTCATCAAATTGACAAGCTTCTGCAAAGCCAAAGAAACCATTAAGAGAGCGAGGAGACAGCCCACAGACTGGTAAAAAATATCTGCCAATTGTATATCTGACAAAGGTCTAACATCTAGGATTTACAAGGAACTCAAATGTGCAGAAAAGAAAAAAAACAAACAGCCCCATTACAAAGTGGACAAAAGATGTGAATAGACACTTCTCAAAAGAAGACATATGAGCAGTCAACAGATACATGAAAAAACGCTCAGCCTCACTAGTCATAAAAGAAATGCAAATTAAAACCACACTGAGATACCACCTAACTCCAGTCAGGATGGCCATCATCAATAACTCAAAAAACAACAGATGCTGGAGAGGATGAGGGGAAAAGGGAACACTTCTACATTGTTGGTAGTAGAGTAAACTAGTACAACTTCTGAGGAATACGGTGTGGCAATTCCTAAAAGATCTAAAAATTGACCTTCCATATAACCCTGCAATTCCCCTACTGAGAATTTACCCAGAGGAACTCAAATCACCCTATGAAAAAGTTACCTGCACACACATGTTTATTGCAGCATTATTTACAATAGCAAAAACTTGGAACCAACTGTGCTGCCCGTGGAAAGAGGACTGGATTTTAAAATGTGGTACATATACACGATAGAATATTATGCAGCCATAAAGAAGGATAAAATCATGAACCTCACAGCAACTTGAATGGACTTCGAGTCTATAATACTGAGTAATCTATCACAGAAACAAAGAACAGAGTACCACATGCTCTCACTCATAAGTGAACCTTGAACAATTATTATAATACTGTAAGAAAGGGATTGACAGTAGTGGGAAACTGCCAGGGAGGGGAGGAGGCAGATTGGCAGTAATGGGAAGCTGCCAGGTGAGAGGGGAACACACCTCATCCACAAGGGTACCTGCATAATGAACATTTTATGCTTAACCCTGAGTTGTACTCCACATCTTTAAAATAAAAAATTTTAAAAATAAAATAAAAGATAAATGAAAAAAGAAGAAGCCACCAACTATGTGACAAGTAGGGTTAAGGAGCCTTCTCCCTCATAACATTCTTTCTTTAATATCTTTAGGCCACTTAAGATAATTTGTAATAAGATATTTTTCCTTGTTATTGGTTGTTTTTGTGTCAACTACCTTTAAGATCATGAGCTTCCTGAGAGCCCAAATCATCACTGCCTCCCCAGCACCAGCACAGCAAACTGTAGGCAGAGAGCAGTGCAGGTAGAATGGAAGTGATGTAATCTGGATTTACAGTCTTAAAAAGTATTCTGTATAAATAGAAAAAAAACAGTCTTTGGAAGGAGTTGTAGGTGACCCTTTCTCCATTCAAGAATCACAGACATTTACAAGTCAATGAATTGTATATATAAGATATGAGAGTGTTTCAGCTACTAAGAAAACAAAATATCTTGATGGCAACTATTTTTATGCAAATAACCAAAGCATCTTAACTGTCCAGAGTACTCCCTATATTTTTTCCCAATTTTAACCTCTTTCCTTACTTTATTACATTTTTTTAATTTGAAAAACTTCAAATATTAGACAATAATAATAAGGTTGCAATTGGAATGCCAAAAAGCAACAACATTTTTTAAAAAGCACTGAGCAAAATATTTATTTGTTTACCTGCTTGGAGGCTACTGCAATAGCCTAGGCAAGAGAGATATTGATGACTTGGATTAGGGCAAAGACAAGAGAAATGGAAGGGAGAGAGAGAAGTGGAGGATCTGAGAACAATTTTAAAGATTTTCCTAGTGTTTTGTGGTGCTATAACAGAATACCTGAGCCTAAGTGATTTATAAAGAACAGAAATGTATAGCTTATGGTTTTGGAGGCTGGGAAGTTCAAATTTAAAGTATGAGCATCTGGTGATATCCTTTCCGATACGTCTTCACATGGTGGAAGGTGGAAGGCAGAAGAGGACGAAAGCTATGTCTTCACATTACAGAAAAGTGGAAGACAGCACTCACTTCAGCAAGTTCTTTTCATAGTAATATTAATCCATTCATGAAGGCAGAGCCCTCAGGACCTAAACCTCACCCATTAAGTTCTACCTCCAAACACCATTGCATTGGAGATTAAGTTACTGGCACATGAATTTGAGGGGTACACGTTCAGACCATAGCAGAGGTATATTTGTTGTACACCTAGATATGTCTCCTTTCCTGTAGACCTGCTAAGGAAGTTTGATAGTATCTGGGGTTGTAGAGAGATGTTGAGTTGACAGGGACAGAGAATTCTTTAAAAACCCTCTTCCTCTCAACCTAATGAATTTCTACTTTATATCTTTGCTGAGTTGAAGGAGGAAAAGAAGCATTTTGACTGGACTGCAGGCCACATGAGGGGCTAAAAAGAATAATAAACAAATAATACTCTTGAAATGTTTCATTATCTCCTAACTTTGCCTAATTATTTTGCTGTGATATTGATGTTTCATCCAAGAATAATTGGGAGTTGACTATGTGCAATGAATGCATTACATTAGTTCAATAATGTGGTGAAGGGTCCATTGTAGTCTGCAAGCTTTAGTCATGCAGCCTCTAAAATGCATAAAAGAGAAAGCATTCCTTTTGCCCCCCTCTTAAATCTCCCAAGGTGACCTGGCTTCTATCAGTCCTACAATCACCCATTCACTCCCACAGTCAAGATACTGGTGAAATGATGCCTATGCAAATGGTTCTTTGGGTGCTGGGCTGGATGCAGCAAACAAACCTGCAAAGAGGCCAGTTCCAGAGATGAATGGTTAGATGAGCCTGAGCTGTAGCCCAGAAAAAAAAATCCATCAGTTAAGCAATAAATATTTATTGGTCAATAAATATTTATCAAGCACCTACTGCATATAAGTGAAACACAGGCTTATGGTTCTCAACAATGGGTAGTATTTTCTCCAAAGGACAACTAAAAATTTGAGGGGGGGTCATAATGAATGGGTAGTGATAATGCTACTGGAATTTAGTGAATGGGAAGCAGAAAAGCTAAACATTCTGCAATATGTGAGACAATACCACATAGCATAAATGTGTTCTGCATGAAATGTCCATAGAACTCTTAAGGAGAGACACTGTGCCAGGCAGAGGCACAGTGAGTAGTCCAGTGTGAGTAGGATGTAGCCTATTCTTGTTCTAAAGAGTTAACTGGTGCCAGAGGGCAACCAATGCTTCTTTGCTTATATCCTTCATCTGTATTCTTTCCTTGGGAAGAAAGAATTATAACTTCCATTTTGAAGATGAGGAAAAAGACAGCCACACTGGCTATAGGTCACACAGCTAATAAGTGGAAGAGCAGGACCCGGTGTCTTAACTCCACTGCTCCATTAGAGAGTCTATGGAGGGCCCCCACGGGCAATCATAAAACAGAATCTTTTATGCTTAAAATCCCAATGCAAGTCAGCTCTCAACTCAATCCTCATCTCTGGAGCAGACCTGCAATATACTTTTGGGTGACAGTGTTCCCTAGGAAATAAATAATAATGTCCAGAATCATAAATATTAGCTTTTTCAATTGAAATTTTATTGAGATTACTGTAGGTTTGTGTGCAGTTATAAGAAATAATACAGAGAGATCCTATGTACCCTTTACTTAGGTTTCCACAATAGTAACTACCTTTCAAAACTCTAGTGCAAAAATCACAACCAGAATCTTGACATTGATACATACAATCCGCTAATCTTATTTGTATTTGCATTTGTGTGTATATATACAATTTTAGCACATGTATAGAGTTTTGTGACTCCATCATCACAGTCAAGATACTGAATGGTTCCAACAACACAAGAATCTCTCTTGTTACCCACTTACAACCATACCCACTACCTTCCATCACTAACCTTTCTTGCCCCCAATCCCCAGAAGCCCCTAATATGGCCCCCATTTAAAAATGTATCTTTCCAAAAATATTATATAAATGGAATAATATAGTATGTAAACTTTTGGCATTGACTTTTTCATTCAGCATGTGTCAATAATGTGTTGCTTTTTAGTGCTAAGTAGTATTCCATGGTATGGATATACCACAGTTTCCTTAACCACTCACCCATTTAAAGGTCTCTGGGATGATTCCAGTTTTGAGTTATTAAGAAAAAAGCCATTATAAACATTTGTGTACAAACTTTTATATGAACATATGTTTTCATTCCTCTTCATATAGACTTCAAATAAAAATTTTGATGAGTTCCAATTCAATCATTTTTCCTTTATCAATCATGTTTTGGTGTCAAGTTTAAGAAATCTTTGCCTAGCCCTAGATCCCAAAGAATTTTTATTATTTTTTCTAAAAAGTTTTATAGTTTTCTGGGTTCTATAATTTTAAATGTATGATCCATTTTGAGTTAATTTTTGTCTATTAACAATTTCTAAAATTATTCTATTAATTTTTGTAATTTTGTTTGAGGTTTAGATTAAGTTTTATTTTTTGCCTATGAATGTTCAGTTACTCTAGCACTATTTGTTGAAAAGGCTATTCTTCCATGGACTTACTTTTGCAACTTTGGCAACAGAATTTTGAGCATAATTGTGTGTGTTGCCTATTCTGTTCCATTTATCCATATTCCACCTATTTATGTATTAATACCACACACTGTCTTGATTATTTTAGCCATACTGTAGGCCTTAATATTGAGTAGAGTAATTTCTCCCATTTTATTCTCTTTTACAAGATTGTTTCAGCTATTTTGAGATTATGCCTTTCCACATAAATTTTAGAATAAGTTTGTCAATGTTTACAAAAGCCTTTTTAGGATTTTGATAAGAATTGTATTAAACCTACAGATAAATTTGAGGGGAATTGATGTTTTTTACTATGCTGAGTCTTCTGATCCATGAACACACTAAGTCTCTCCATTTATTTAGTATTCAAGTATTTAATTTTCTTTGGAGTGACTGTAAATAGTTTGTTTAATTTCATTTTCTGCATGTTAATTTGTAAGTATATAGAAATGCAATTGATTTTTGAGTGTTGATTTGTATCCTGTGACCTTACTGAATTCCCTTGTTAATTCTAAGGAGGTTTTCTTTTTCCTTTTTTTTTCTGAGGATTACTTGAGATTTTCCATATAGACAATTCTGGCATCTGTAAATGAGGATGATTTTATTTATTATTTCCCAGAATTTATGCTTTTTACTTCTTGTTCTTGCTTTCTTTCAGTAGCTAGAACTTTCAGTGTGATATTAAATAAGAGTAATGAGAATAGAAATCCTTGCCATTTTCTCAATTTTAGGGGCAAAGCATTAAATATCTCTGCATTAAATATGATATTAGCTGTAGCTTTTGTGGATTTTTTATCAAATTGAGTTAATTATCCTTTGTTCCTAACTTACTGAGAGCTTTTATCATAAATTGGTGTTGAGTTATTGTCAAATACCTTTTCTGCACCAACTGATAGGATCGTGTGATTTTTTCTTCTTTAGCTTATTGACATGGTGAATTACATTGATTAAATTTTCAATGTCACTTTATAATTATTATAACTACCAGCAATGAAACACTTATACTCTTATATCATTTAAACCTTACAAAAGTCATGTGAGATGATTACTTTTATTATCAGCCTAGTTGTACAAAGAATTTTTAAAA
>CAUYQG010053432.1:0-31922 GCA_963574415.1 Tarsius wallacei
CAAGCGAGACCTCATCTCTACAATAAATCAAAAAATTAGCCGGGCGTGGTAGCGCGCGCCTGTAGTTCCAGCTACTTGGAAGGCTGAGGCGGAAGGATCACTGGAGCCCAGCAGGTCGAGGCTGTCGTGGCCGGGAGGGGCCACTGTACTCCAGTCTGGGCGACAGAGTGAGATTCCAACTCAAAAAAAAAAAAAAAGAATATTTGTTTGATAGAATATAGTTTTTCTAAGCTCATACAGAAGCAATGTCAAGTAATTCTCAAAAGCATTCATTAAGAGAGGTTGCATTTCTCGCTTCACTGTTATTTTTGAATGGGTATTTTTAGGAAATACTCTCTTTTAGTACATTATGAAGCTGCCTTTTTTATTATCTGTTATCTGTGATGACAAAATAAAATATTACTGAAAATTTTCATTTTTCTCCTTAAAGTGAGAGGTAACCTCAGAGACAGCTCCCACGAAAAGGCAGATAACACGAGCTTCAATGTCAGAAAGAGCAACAACTAACATATCAAAATGTCTCACAAACATAAGCAAAGGAAAGATAATTTTGTTCCTGAATAATCATTAAGGTCATGAAAAGAAACAATATGAGACTGATTGCTTAAGGCCAGCCCGGAGAACTAGGTTTTTACTCCTGTGGAGACATAGCTATACCCTCATCCTATGAACTCTCTCACAGGGTCAGAGAGAAAAGAACTTTATCCCATTGCTGTTGACAAATCAAAACAGAAAAAAGTCTCTAAAGAACTAACCCTAAATGAAAAAATAAACAGGAAACGATAAAATGATAAATGCTGAAGTTGAATAAACTTTTCCGGTGGTGGTTGAAGAAGTCATTAATGGAAAAGTTTCCAGTTATTGTCAAAGACCAACGCAGAGTGTCACAACTTCTCATAATTTCCCCCCAGGAATGACAGATTCAAAAACATACATAGTAGCTAAATATAATATGTTATCAGTTTTTAAATTATATTTGATCCCCCCCAAAAGACTATTAAAACTCCCCAACTTTATACCCCCTCCCATTCATTGCTTCCAGAACATTCCGTACAAGTTCTGGTTGAAACTGTGGTGGTTTTTCCTTGGAGTTTGATCAAATACCCTGTCACTAGTTGTGTTTCAACATTGTAGGCTGGGTCTCAGAGTCTCCAGTGACTTCTATTCTTGTATGATTTTTCGGACCTGCTCCAGGCAAAGGCCCAAAGACCCCAATTGCTTCAGGAATAATACCTGGCACGGAGCCGGCCAACTCATGAGTTCCCACTACTTTCAACACAGCTCGGTAGGTAATTCTCTGATTTTGCATACAGTTTATAACCAACTCACCCCTAGATAAGAAGTTTTGTGCTTCCTGACTCTCTCATTTTGAAGTCTTTTCTGTCCATCTTGGTTCTTGGACACACGGTCTAATTGTGCTATGTGCAGCAGAAAGTTTTCAGTTTGAAATGTGTTTTAAGGAAGGGTGACAAAATTGTCCTGGAAAGCTGTTCTTAAGTCTTTTCTCAGAAAGAGGCCGAGGCAGGAGAATCGATTGGGCTTAAGAGTTTCGGACCAGGCTGGGCCACATTACATTTAGTAGACACTCGGCTTTTACTAAAAATCAAAACATTAGCCAAGTGTGGTGGCATACACCTATCGTCCCAGCTGTTCAGGGAGGGGGTTGAGGTAAGAGGATTGCTTGAGTCCAGGAGTTCGAGGTCACAGTGAGCCGTGTTCATGCCACTTCACTCCAGCCTGGGTGACAGAGTGAGATCCCTCCTCCCTCAAAAAAAAAAAGAAAGCAAATGTTGAATTTAGATACTGACTAATAAATAATAACTAAGAAACTAGAGTAGAGAGAAATGTAAAACTTGTTATAACATGAGCTTAGTGTGGTAACATCTGATTGAAATATTTCTTTCTAAAATGATCATCAAATCAAATTAAATATATGGTATCTAAGCATTCAATTTCACAAAAGTATAACTTTCTCTTTTGAAAAATCATCTGTCATAAGTTATTATGATTTCAGATCCAAAATGTTGGCCATGATACCAGCTGATTTACCCTTGAAACTATTACTATCCAAGTTTAGGAAACAATCATCTCCTCAATAGTTATACTCTTTTAAAAAAAAAGTGCGAGCCCTCACATGTAAAGAATTAACACCCATTGCCTTTTCACATTGTTGATGATTATTATTTTTTTCCCATATGATTCATTTGGAAATCTGATTAATGGTAAGACACGGCTCCTTAGAAAGATCCAAGTCATTAGCCCTCAGTTCCAAAGTCCATTAGTTGATTCTACTAACCAGCAGACGCTGGTTACCAGTCACAGGTTCATTCTCTGAGGAGAGTCTTCTTCACTGCTTCAGGGAAAACTGGAAGCTGGCTTAGTTCTAGAGGTCTCCGTTTGTAGCCTGCAAAGCAACCTTGCAGCAGAAGGTAGTCCTACATTGCAGTGTACACGGTCAACTTCTAGTCAAGAAAGATTCATTCATTTGAGAAGTTCAATTAGCCATAGCATTAGCTACTGGTACTTTTAATAGCAGAATTTATTTACATTTAATTCATCAAAACAAAATGGTGACTACCATTTATCAAGTACCATCTATGGTAATCTGAAAAACATTCTGTTCAGGTTGTTGTTATTACACCCACTTCGCAAATGGGCAGATAGGGTCAGGAAGGTACTAGCACCTTGCTCAAAATCACCTTTAGTAACTTGTTGCGGTAAGATTCGATCTCAGGACTATATTGTAACAAAGGACCACTTCACAAAAACCCCTGATCACTTGACAACATTTGAGAAATGGCTGCAAGATTGTATAGGGTTTGTCAGAGAACCAGAATCAATAGGAGGTTTGTGTGTGTGTGTGTGTGTGTGTGTGTGTGTATACATAGTGTATGCATATGTGTGTGCATATATATGTATTTAGTGTCTGTGTGTGTCTGTGTGTGTGTGTGTGTGTGTGTGTGTGGAGAGAGAGGGAGAGAGAGAGAGAGAGAGAGAGAGAGAGAGAGAGAGAGAGAGAGAGAGAAAGAGTAGTTTAACAAATTGACTCACACGATTATAGGAGCTGGCAAGTACAATATCCATAGAGCGGGCTAAAGACCCAGGGAAGAGTCAATATGATGTCTTGTGCCCAAAGGCCACCTGGAGGCAGAGTTCCTTCTTCCTCAGGGGAGACCAGTCTTTTCTCTTAAGGCTATCAGCTCATTGGATGAGACCCACTCACATGTTGGAAGGCAAGATGTTTTACCTAAAGGTTATGGATTTAAATGTAAATCTCATCCAAAAAAATACCTTTACAGAAACATCTACACGGGTGTTTAACCCAAAATTGCATACCATAGCTTAGACAATTGGACACATAAAAATGAACCATCACAATGCTCATAAGGAAGGAATGTAGCAAAATGTCAGGAGTTTGATTGGTGATTGATAGTTTGGGGAACTTTCTGAGGTTCCACAATTTCATTATTCTATACATGAAAGAAAATGCAGGTGGTGCAGATGATTATAACCAAGCCAGGAAGCAGTTCACAAACAAATAAGAAAATTGATACAGACACAGAGAAGTTTTACTTAAGGTAAAGTTCATGAAGTGACTTTCTTGATCTCTTATAAATAGAATGTGGACATTTGCCAATGTTTTTTTGGTCTTGACCCCTTTCCTGAGCCTTAGTGGCTGGCCATTTCTCAGGATAAGGAAGCAGAGATCAGAAAGGTCAATACCATAAGTCAGGATGACTGAGGCTGAACTGAGATGTGTTATCTCCCTCCCAGTCCTTTTCCTGCTGTCTTGGTTTCTGCCTCTACTTTATCAGTCCAGTGCAGTTGGGTTAAATGAGTGATTCTGGGCACGGAACCAACATGTGTGTTTAACTCTGCCTTGGACTTCCAGTGGAGTTGCAAACCTACTTAAATATTCTTGGCCTGATAGTGACTCTCCTGTTTTAGACCTTGTGACCAATGTATGCTCAGTTGCAGGCAGAGAACCTGGGAGTAGTTAGCAAGGAAAAAGACATTGCTAAGAGGAGATCAGCTGCACTGACCTTGGTGAGACCGGTGTTACGGACAGATGACCCTCACATCCATAATCTAACCTTGACCTGTCATGCTCCATAAAGGGTTTTGCTTGTTGCCTGGGACCTCTCGATGAAACACAAACCAGGAAGTAACACTGCTGGAATTTGAAGTGTAAAGTCAATTCACAGCAACTATGATTAAATATGCCCCCCTCCCCCCGACCCCTGCCGACTCCAAAATTATTCTTCCAGGAAACCTCGGTAATGGATGGAAAATAAATGATAGTGTTTTTATTTCTAAACCCAATTTATTGTGCCACCTGGTTTACGGCCCCTTTATCTTGCTAAGGGTCTCCAATCAAGACCTAAAAAACAACAACAACATTTTATTAGCAAGGCTTTTTATCAACATTCTTAACTTACTTTTAAAACGAATAAGCCGTTAAAAATCAGGCCAGGCTTTTGAAAAAATAAATCAGTCCTCCGCACCTTCAAGTTTTCAATGTAAAGATAAGATTTTAAAAACCAAGTTACTTAAAAATCTGAACAGAAACTTCACACCTGCAGATCATCTTAGAAATGTGCAAAATGCAGACACATTTTTAACAAATATAGAAATAACATCCACACATTGGAAATAGAAGCTGAGAAACATGAAATCTTACAAACTCGCAATAAACTTTTGAAATGAAAAAATTAAATGGCCCCCAAAAGAACAGATCAGTGACTTTTAATCACTCTAATGCTAAGATGGGAAGACATTTACTATCTTTTCTAACACATTAATTTTTTATCCGAAGACATTTCAGAAATCACTTGACTGAAAATATAAATGTAAAACATTGATGATTTTTCTCAGGAAGGAGGCTTTGCTTTTGCTAAGTGCTCTGCTGAACTTGAATGATGAGATTAACTACACTAATTTTATTACGTTATCTCACTTTATATTAACCCACCTCTACCCTGTGAAGAGAAGCTTGCCCTCATGGAGATTATGCTAGAAGTGTGGGGTGCTTTATAGTAACAAGTAAGAAACAATTAGAAAGCAATATGTAATCAAGTGTTAAGCGAGGTGCTAAACTCTCCAAATGTAGCAGATGTCTGGGCAAAGAGGACACTGGGACCAACCTGGGGGAAGTCATGGCAAATTTACAATCTTTATGAAGGACCTAAGGTGTGCACTCCACTCAACTGGCACGTATAGATGCAGCAGCAAATTTGGGGGCTATTCGCTTTTCAATAAATAAGTATTTTAAAAAAACACCTTTTCAGCCTCGCCATAGTGGCTCACACCTGTAATTCCAGCACTTTGGGAGGCCAAGACGAGAGACTAGCTGGAGCCCAGGAGTTCGAGACCAGCCTGGGCAACATAGCAAGACTCCATCTCTACAGAAAAATTAAAAAAAATAATAGGTGGGCATGGTAGTACATGCTTGTAGTCCTAGCTACTTGGGAGGCTGAGGCAGAAGGAGGTTGAGGTTATGGTGAGCTGTGATCATGCTACTGCACTCCAGTTTGGGTGACAGAGTGAGACCCTGACTCAAAAAACACACACACAAGGAAATACTTTTTTCAGAGTTTCAAATTATTGTTTGTATTCTATGATTTGTGAATGGTAAGAGTGCTAAGAATGATCACAGTGGTCACCCCAACAAAATTAAGAGAAAACGGTAAGTAATCTTCACTACTTCTGCCATAAGCCAAAAAAATTAAAAAACCCAAAGAGTCAGCAAGTCTAGTTCATCTTTATTACCCAACTATCTTTCCTCTTGCTCTCACTTTTTGTTCCCATTTTCTCTGCTGTAGATCCTGCAGGGGCTGGAGTTCATGGGAAGAGAGGCTGGGCTGTGCAGCGCTGGCCCTGGTGCTTGTCTTTACCATCCCTTCCTTGGGCTCTCACTACTGGTTTATCTGGCCACCTCCTTCCTCCTTCCTGTTTCTCTTTTTCCTATCCCAATCTACTTGTTAAACTGACACATGATTATCTTTCAAAAATGCAAATCTAGCCTGGCGTGATGTCTCATGCCTGTGATCTCAGTACTTTGGGAGGCTGAGGCGGGAGGATTGCTTGTAGCCAGGAGTCTGAGACCAGCCTAGGCAACATAGTGAGAACCACTACTTCCTATTTCTAAAAAACAAAAAAGGTTAGGGTATGTGGAACACACTTTGTAGTCCTAGCTACTCCAGAGGCTAAAATGAGGGAATCACTTGAACTTAGAAGTTGGAGGCTGCAGTGAGCTATGATTGCACCACTGTACTCCAGCCTGGGTAGCACAGTGAGACACCGTCTATTGAAAAAATAAGACTAAAAAAAAAAAAAAAAAATTTAAAAAAATGCAAATCTGCCCCACTATTCCTCCTCTCTAATTTCTTACATCACTCATTCCTTTCTTCATCCATCAAAAAACGACCATATTCTCAAATCCTCATAGCTTTTAGAAGTACTGTAGTTCCCAAAATAACATTCTAACTACTTGTCATAGCTTCTTAAGCTTCATGTCAACAAGTACTTGATTATTACATGCCAGAGATTTGGGCAGACCGAGGAACACTCAAAACCTTCCTGATGGGAACCCCCCCTACCTCTCCAGACTCCCAGCCACTCCTTCGCTTGTATTTTTCCCTCCAGCATGTTTGAAGAATCCACGGCGATTGCCAATAACCTATCATGCTGTTCTCTGACTTTCAGCTTTAACACGTGCCAGTACCTCTGCCTAAAGTTTCTTTTCTCTGTCTTTTCGTCATCCCAACCCCACTGGAATGTCTACAGCATCCAGCTGCGAGAGGGCAGAGGATTTTGCTGCCCGTTCACTGATGTAGTCAAAACATCTAAGAACAGTGCCTGGCACATTGCAGGCACTCAATAAATATTTGTTAAATGAATGAATGAATGAATGGAACACCAGTTCATATAGTTTCCTCTGAGAAGCATTGGTCTATTCTTAGTACAAACCTTCCCACAGCTAACAGGGGTGGTGCTGGGAGGTGATTCAGGGGATCCTAGGGGCTTTCCATCCGAGAGTGAGAAGACCAGCTGCCAGCAACTTCCCTCAGAAACCTTTCCTGAAGAATAACTCCTGATGAAGGAGGAAGTGGTAAGGAAGTGGCATTCTGGGAAGCGGTGTATTCTGGTCTTTAGATGTGCCAGTCTTATACAACTTTGCACTTCTTGTTGTGTTCACTTTATTTCACTCTGTGACTGAACTTCTGGCGACTCACACAAAACGTGTTGGTCCTCTGGAAGTGGGATGAATACATGTAAAATTAAGTGGAAATGTGAGGAAAGGGCAAAAGAAACTTGTAAAACAATGTCAGGAAAGGCTCAAACCCGTGACAAATGAAGTTCGTGAAAAACGCTGGAAAAAAAATAGAGCTTTTTTTGTTTGAAGTAACAAGAACAAAGAAGGCACAGGCCTTTGGGAAGTATGATGTAATGTTGGCCAAAGGCAAATTGTGCTATTTCATTTGGTTTTAATACCTTTAACTCAGGGAATCATCCCAAACTGTAGAGGGTGGGGCAAATCTGATGGAAAAAACTGAAGCTGAAGTTAGATGCAAAGAACATTTTTAAACAAAAGACTCCCTGAGTAAATAAGTTCACATCTATATGTATAAGCAGTTACATTCAAATGTGTTAAATACATTTGTGTAATCCTGGAAAGAAATGTTTATAATTTTTAAAAAAATGTGTTCCCAATACACATAAAAAATAGTTGAAGTGATAGATATTTCAAATACTCTATATTTCTTTATTACACATTGTACCCAGTTATCAAAATATCACATGTATCCTAAAGTATGTACAATTATGATATATACATTTTAAAATATATAAGAAATAAAAATAACAATATGTGAATTATACAAAACTTTTTTTGCATTTTTTTTTTTTTGGCTGGAGAATGGCAAATATTGTAAATCTTCTGGAATTCCTAGAAACTATATTTTGTTGTGAATGTTGCTCAAAATAATGCAATTAAGTCTTTTCAGGGGATTGATTGGTTGTGGGTATTTAGAAAAGAATCTGGTGATTCTGGGTTTACCAAGAACGTGTCTTGTACGACCAGACCAATTTAAATTTTTTGTTGGAATTACAAGGCACAGGCTTCATATATACCTGATGCAGTTGACAGCTACCTCCATATCAATGTGACTGTGACACTGAAATGCTAAAGGAGAAAAAAACAGACAGCCCCAGTAAAAAAATGGGCAAAATACATGAATAGACACTTTTCAAAAGAAGACATACAAGCAGCCAACAGACACATGAAAAAATGCTCAGCCTCACTAATCAGAGAAATGCAAATCAAAACCTCATTGAGATACCACCTAACCCCAGTAAGAATGGCCATCATTAATCAAACAAAAAACCACAGATGCTTTTGAGAATGTGGAGAAAAGGGGCCGTTTTTACACTGTTGGTGGGAATGTAAACTAGTTCAACTTCTATGGAAAATAGTGTGGTGATTCCCAAAAGAACTAGAAATTGACTTTCCATATGACCCAGCAATCCCCCTTCTGGGACTATCCCTGGAGGAGCTTAAATCACTCTACAAAAAAGATACCTGTGCACACATGTTAATTGCAACACTATTCACAATAGCAAAAGCATGGAACCAACCGTGCTGTCCATCAAAACTGGAGTAAAAAACTGTGGTACACAGACATGATGGAATATTATGCAACCATAAAGAAGGGTAAAATGATGAATTTCACAGCAACTTGGATGGGTTTGGAATCTATAATACTCAGTGATCTATCACGGAAACAAAGAACTGAGTATGACATGTTCTCACTCATAAGTGGGCCCTAAACATTTACCATAATGCTATAAGAAAGGGATTGATAGCAGCCAGAAACTGCCAGGGGAGGGGTGGCACATAACCTTAATGAGAGTACCTGATCTTAAACCAGACGAAATGGGGACCAAAGGGAGGCCCAAACTTTACTTGTACGATGACCTCTTGTATACCTAATCCTGAATTGTAACCCACATCTTTAAAATACAAAAAAATTCAGAAATAAAACTTTTAAAAATGTGATAAAATTTTGAAAAAAAAAAATCCTAAAGGAATAGAAAATACGGGACTATCATTAAGAGTTATTACATCTGGATTCCACATGAAGGAGTTCAAAAGTTCAGTATGTACCTGTCCATAAAGCCATCTCTTTCAAGATGTTTTTAAATAACTCAAATGAAGGCATAAGAGACAGGCTAATCTATTTTATGTTGACAAATTTATTGGAAAATACCTAATATATTGTACTGCAAAATATGTCTTTACTGTGTCCCAGATAATCTGAAATTAATTATTAACAGTGATGCTTGTAACTTATTTCAGGTTATCTGTGACTCAATAAAGGCAGATGGGGGAATAATGTTCAATTAATCATGCTGGATGACATAGAATAACTAAGATTTCTAAAAATTTGAACCACTTTCCTTGTTACACAGATAATTAGACATTAATAAGAGTTTTATTTATATTAGCACATATTATGGACTAGGTTGGGACCTACTGATGAGATACCATCTTTATTGTTCTTACAGCCACATCCAGCATCACAAAACAGTGCAGCTCTCCTTGATGCCACGTAAGATTAGTTTGTCCAGTCCTCTTTCCTGGGTCTACACTATATGCAACAGCAAAGCTTTAGCAGAAATATCATGGACAGAAAGCTGATAATTATAGAAACAATGTTCCAATGCAAGAATCAGCAGAAACATTTATTTACTACTTCTGCATGAATAGAAATCGTGCTGTAGGATCATTAAAGAGGCCTGATGATTTTGGGAATCCCGTGGTCCCTATAGTTAAGCCATCCAGTACTTTTGTGTCACAAATTATATTTATTGAAATGACTTTGCTTTATCTGAGTACTAAATGTCAGTAATTCCAAAATATCACAGGATCATAGAAGATGTGAAATATCAGTACTGACTCATGTGTCTTCATTTTTCCTACCTCAATTAAATTTAAGGGAAGATTTCTGAGATGTGTCCTTGGTAGCTGGTTGACTTCGCAGCCTGTTTCTTCATGTACTTGCACTTTGAAGCTCTGACCTGCCTTTAAACTTCCAACTCAGAATGGGTGGTTACTTCAATATGTGAGAGATCCCTCAACTTGTTGTTTTTTTTCTTTTTAACAATCTCTCATATGGTTCTAGAGAAAGCCGGTATAGGCTGTTTAATATTGCCTAAAGCAGCATATCTGTCCCTGGAAAGCTCAAATCAAGGCTGGCATCTACAGATACAATTTTAAAATAAACTTAGCAACAAAGCCACTTAGACTTTTCATTTCTGATATATAGTACTTTTATTTTAGCTAAGAGGAGGACTAGGAAATCTTTTGAAAGAGGTCAGAAGTGTTGTCCCATTCTCTAACTTGATTTTCCACAACTGGAGGGCATTTTCAACACAATGTGAACAGTTTTCAGCAAACACATTCTTAAAGATCCTTTCAACTCTCTCGTTTAAATGTATGGTGAGTAGACACATATGTTAGCAATGTATGTTTACTACAAAAGCTGATGCTGAAATAAAACCACTGATTACCCTTCCATGTTCACTCCTACCTGTGTTGTTGGTGGGCCCAAACTGTGACTTTTCTTTTCAGTTTTTATATATTCTTTTTCTCTCAGCCTCTCTTCCTCTACCCAAGGAGACAATTCATACCGACATGGCATGACAGTACTCATCACCCAAGCAGACAATCTGTACCGATGTGGCATGGCTGTACTCATCCCTGCTCTTCCATCCGGAATATTCTTCATGCTCTAGATCAGGCTCAATGCTGTGTTCTATAAAATGCTTTTTTTTCCTATGGCCCATTCCCTCAGCTCCTACTTTCCAAATGTCACATTTTGTTAGCTGATACTCCAAGATGAATTGCATACAGTGATTAGTCAAGGCTGATGACACACGTGAAGGGTCACATGGAGACAAGGTAATAAAGAAACTCTTTGTGAGATAGAGGAAGGGTTCAGAAAATCAAGGAAGGACGGAGAAGGCTCCCTGGGCTGGCTAGAGTGAGAAGCCCTACGCCCGAAGAGAGAAGAGTTGGCTGTAAAAGCCATTTTTCTGAAACCTGGAGAAAGATGAGAGCCTTGGAGAAAGAGACTTTCTCAGTAGAAATGATAATTCAACCACTGTGAGCATCAAGATCATGAAGAAGCCTTGATTTTAGGTTGAACTCACAAGAAGCCAGAACACAAGATAGCCTAGATGATTTAGCGGCCATTCTCTATTCTTTAGAGGTGATTTTCTTGACTCTAAAGGCATAGAGTGGGGTGGAAGGGAATGAAGAATGATCTGAGTCGAGGGGTGAGATAAATGAAGAGAAAATAGCACATTCCAAATAAGGGACTCCTGGCGACGGGATATTTTGACCCAAAGGAGTTAACTTTCCCCAAACACAAAGTCTCAGGCATGAAAAAATCTGCTCACTTTAAGACAACACCTATAGGAACAGGCTGAAATAATCCCAAGGTTTGCATAATACACTGTGGGATGTGAACAAATCTGAATGCAGTAGCCAAATTCTTGAATTGTTCAATCCATATGGTAATCCAAATTCACACTGGAAATCCTGGAAACATAAAATGTTTCATGCTAATACTAAGATGTTCCAGACAGTAGGTTAACGAAGATTGCACAATATACATTTTAAAAGCAGTGCAGTCTCATTTTAACTTGATTTTCCCCAAACTGGAGGGCATGTTCAACACAGTATGATCAGTTTTCAGTAAACACATTCTTAAAGATCCTTAAACTCTCATTCTTACAGATCCTTTTAATGCACAGTTAGTGGACACATATGTTAATGATATATGTTTACTACTAAAAGATGTGTGTAGATTTACTGCCATGTAGACACAAGCTCTGAAATGATGGGGTCTCCTCTTCCTAAAATCAAGTTCTCTTAATTGTCAAGTTTTAAGCTGAGCTTAGAAAGACATCACCACGCACACAAGTTTTTTTTTCCCACGACTTTTCCTTTAATTATTAAAACAATTTTTTCTTATAGAAAAGTTGCGAATACAGTACAAAGAATCATTTTTCCCCTGAACTATTTGAGAATATGTTGCCAACATAATGCCCCATTACCCCTTAATATTTTAGTGTACATTTCCTATAAACAAGGACATTCTTCCATATAACCATGATATAAACACCAAAATCTGGAAAATAACACTCATGCTGAACTACCATCCAACCCTCAGAGCCCATCCAAGTTCTTTCCAATTGTTACAAAAATATCCTTTATAGCCAAACATTTCTGTTCTGAATCATGCATCACATTTCGTTGTCATGAGTCTTTCACTCATTGAATCTGGAAAGTTTCCCCAGTCTTTCCTTTACTTTTGTGATCTTGAATATTTTGAAGATTATAGACCATTTATTTTGTAGAATACCCCCTCAACTTGGGTTTGTCAGGTTTCCTCCTGAGTGAATGCAGGGGATATTTACAGTTGGCAGGAGTATCATAGAAGCCATGCTGAGTTCTTTTACATTACATCCTACCTGGTGGTACAAACTTCAGTTAGTCCAATTATTGATTAGTTAACTTTGATCATGTGTTTAGGATTGTCTCTGCCAGGCATCACCACTCTAAAAAAGTTTTTTTTTTTTTAATTGATACTTATTTAGGTGTATGTGAGGTTGTACAGTTCTTTGAGTTTATACAAAAATCATATTCCTCATCAAGCTATCAACTTATTCATGTGTATATTGTATCCGTATTCGTAGACTCCTATTTTATTCAATGGGTTGCAATCTGTTATTATCATTATTTATTTTAATGTTTTCACACTGTCCCAGACTTGGCCAGTGGTAGCCTTTTAAAGATAATTTCTGTGTCCTTTTGCCATGTTCCCACAATTTTTAAAGAGCATTTCTTTGTTTTCTGGCTCAAGAGTGTTTGAGGTTCACTGTGTACTTTTTCCCAGCTCCAGCCTTGGAATCAGCCATTTGTTCCGGAAGACTTGGTTTCTTGCAGTGGGATAGAATCAGAAGCCAGAGTCAGGCACAAGTTGTGTTTGTCGCTTTCATTGTGCTGCTAATCTCAAGCCCTCTCAGCAGACAGAGCTGAGGGTTCTGTCGAAGAATGACCTAAATGAGGCATTATACGAGGCCGTTTTCTCACTGCTGGAAAAAGAGAAATACAAATGTATACACATATTTGCATCTAAATAATTTCTATAGCTATGTGTATATATTAAAAATTATGCATTCACTCTGACACCTCCTTTCCCATCTTGTTTTCTTTCTTTTTGTGTTTGCAACTTTTCTCTTCCCATGGTGAGAAACCTGCCTCATGCAACCCAGAAATCATGACAGTATATGATCTGGTCTCCTTTTGGTAGTCAGTCTTACACTGCTACTGCTGTCCTTCCCCACCCAGGCTGTGACACCCACCCAGACCAACTCCAACATGGACACCTGTCTCGTGTTGCTTGAGTTACAGCACTCACCCTGGGCTGGACACTCTCCTTCTGGAAATACCACCCTGGCTCCATAGGAGTCCAGCCTCTCTGTGCTGGGCTGCCCCCTGTCCAGAGCCTCCCCTGGACACATCTGGTCCCCAACTCCCCAGTGGGCAATCGCCTCCACCCCCACTGTGTGGGTGCCCTTATTATGATGATGGTCCTTCATGACTTGCTTTTTTTATTTGTTTGTTTATTTTTATGGACAGGCTCCCACTCGGTCTGGAGTGCAGTGGCAGGATCATAGATCCCTGCAGCCTTCAACTCCCGGGCTTCAGCGATACTCCTGCCTCAGTCTCCCGAGTAGCTAGGGCTACAGGTGTACACCATCATGCCCAGTGAATTTTAAAAAACAAACAGCAAAAAAACCACACCTCTTTTGGTAGAGATGAGGCCTTGCTATGTTGTTCAGGCAGGTCTCAAACTCCTGGCCTCAAGCGATCTTCCTGTCTGGGCCTCCCAAAGTGCTGAGATTACAGGCATGAGCTACCATACCCAGCCTCTTCATGGCTTTTTACAAGACTTTTATTCTCCTGCCTGAGAGCTCAGAAGAACATAAAAGGTGAATATTACAGGTAAATATTATCAACAAATATCAAAACTGTAAAGATTCAATACATTGGATCATGGGATGTAAACTGTTCAGGAATTTTTACTTTATGACAGATGAAAATCATATAAAAAATAATCTCATGTCACTGTGAGTCAAAAAGATCTATCAGAAAAATCTCCAGCTTAAAGGCGATGGTAAAAGTTGTTTTTTCTATATCTTCCAATGCACAGCTGAGTGTTTGTTTAAAAGTGAATTTTTTTCCCTTTAGTTTTTATGCATTTGTTTTTGTTGTTTTTGGGATCAGGGTCTTACTCTGTCATCCAGGCTGGAGGGCAGTGGCATGATTTGATTACAGTTCACCTCAGCCTCAACCTTCTGGGCTCAGTCAATACTTTCGCCTCAGTTTCCCAAATAGCTGGGGCTACAGGCGCACGCCACCATACTTGGCTATTTTATTTTATTTTGTAGAGATGAGGTCTTGTTATGTTGCCTAAATTAGTCTTAAACTCCTGGGTTCAAGTGATCCCCCTGCATTGACCTCCCAAAGTGCTAGGATTACAGGTGTAAGCCATTGCACCTGGCTAGTTTTTACATGTGCACTTTAAGAACTCTATTACCAGGCAGTGGAGATAAACCTAGCACGTGACTATTTCTGCTATCGTATATACAAAAATCAACCTGTGAAATGCAAATATTTAAAAGTAAACTTTACATTCAAAGAAGATTCTCCAAAGTACAATTTTACACTCAAAAAATTATTTTTTATTTTTTGAAGCATTTTCATTCATAATCAAATTATGTGCATTCACTCTTCTCACTCACCTATTTAACTTTGTGTTGAATGCTGCATCTAATAATTCATCCTCAAATCTCTGGACTTTAGAAATGCTTCCACCCAAACTCTCTGCTGTGACCTCAGCATTCTCTGCCTCTCTTCTAGTCAATTACCACTCAAACAATATTGATAGAAAAATTTAAAGGCAGTATTTTTTACTTTGTTTCTCCATTCACCATGCTAAAATTTCTTACCTCTAAGAACAAAACTTGTAGGGAAAATTATTTCGCCCCAATAAGAGGGCTTATGTTTCAGTGTTGCCTATTTAGGAGGAAAAAGGGGCCTCTCACTCCACTCATCATCTTGGTTTCCACCTGTAATATAACAATGTTTCATGAGCATATTTTATCGTGACCATAAGCCTTGGGGGGAAATGACCTATTATTTTTGAAACAGAAGATTAAACCAGTTTCATTGCAAGTGTGGTTATAATGTTCTTAAAATATGAAGCAGATTTTATTGTGCTTCCATTATTTTATGGCTAATACATCTGATCAAAAATCCATCTCCAGCTGGTATTTTTCCATCAGATGGAAATAGATTCGAAACCCTGTCAGGACGCTGGTAAGAGACGAGTGTTCTTCAACATGTCAAAAGCACACCTGAACTTTCAGCTTCATTGCTCAGACAGGAAATCACCCGATTTCCCCACATTTTATATTTTCTCTTTTTTCAAAGTATACATTAAAATTGGATTTTTAAAAACAGATATCACACAATCTAGCTTTCACAGATGACAAAGGCCTTGGGGGAAGTTACTGTTTTGCTATTATTAACTTATCAAGCAACCGCAGTCTCAAGGCATTCTTTCAGGCGATAAACCATATTCCTTTTGTTGTTGGCTCACTCTTTATTTTTATGGCCCATTAACCCGTGGTGAATTAAAATCAAATTTATATAAATGATATAATACCCATATAAATAGTCTTGCAAACTAGTTAGTCATTTGGATACCCAGTACACTGCAATGCCAAAATAAGGTTATGAATCAAATGCATGAGCAGATTTGAAATGATTGATGGTCAAAAACATTCTTATTTTAAAAGGATAGCCAAAAATGGGAGGAAAAAATGTTTAAAAGTGCTGAACAAGATAAATTTGGCAAGAACTTTAGAGACCGTTTCATTTACATAGCAGAGCAGGAATTTTTGGCTGAATGAAACAGCCTGTGTTGGCAAAAGTGCAGGGACCATTTAGTGCTTCTTGTTTCTTGGTGTCTCTTTTTATCGGCCTTTCGAGGAGTTGAGGTTTTCTGGACTAATTTGTCCACTTCTTAGTACTAATGCCATCAAAATACACTAGAGCTTTTCTTTGTGAATCCATTCACCATTCTGAAAAAAGTGAAGACTAAATAGAATTTTTAAATGGGAAAATTTCTGGATCCTAATGAGAGGTTTGGAGTTTAATGAACTACTAATTATCATGATTTGATCCAAATTTTCTTTTTTAAATCAGTTCTTATTTTTGAGAGGAGAATGTAACTAATTTATTTTCTCCTAAATAAAGAAGATGAACTTCTCAGCTTCCCTGTGACTGTCCACAGAGATCCCTTTTGTTTCACCCCAACCATGACCACATGACTTTACAAGGTGGTTAAAAATGCCACTTGAGGCTGGGCTTGGTGGCTCATGTCTGTAATCCCAGCACTTTGGGAGGAAAAGGAGAGAAGACTGCTTGAACGTAGGAGTTTGAGACCAGTCTAGACATCATAGCAAGACCTTGTTTCTACAAAAGATAAATAAGTAAATAAAAATCAGCCAGGGTTGGTGGCACATGCCTGTAGTCCCAGCAACTCTGGAGGCTGAAGTAGGCGGATCGCCTGAACCCAGGAGGTCAAGGTTGCGGTGAACCATGCTAGTACCACTGCACTTCAGCCTGGGCAACAGAGACTCCGACTTGAAAAAAAACATGTTACTTGAGGTTCGCATAGCTGCGTGATAACATTGTCACTATGTAAAGAGTTTTCTCAGGGAGTTGACTCCTTCTTACTTTGGAGGGTGAGGAGAGGGTTCCTATGGAACTTGATGCATCTTGTCCCCCAGTATTTCTCCCAAGTGCTTCTGCAGGAAATTCTACCAAACAGAAATCTGTTTGGATTGAGATGCTACACTTTGATGTACAACGAGTTTGTATGGTAGAAAGGGCCTTTGAATCAGGTGAACTTGGTTCCAATCCTGACCCAAGCATTTAACACATGGGTCCGCATACATCTTCTGTAAAATGGATATGATGCTACCTAACGCTAGGCTCATGGCAGAAGTTAAATGAGACAACACATACAATGCAGTTTAATGCTTGGACATCACAGAAGCTTAAAAATAGAGATGACCATACATAAAATAACTGCAAATACAAAAAGACCGAGGTATTCAAATCTTCAGTTGGATTGGTTTAATCTGTTGCTCTTCTTTGGAATTCTGGCAAGATGAATTCAGCTAAGAACATAGAAATATGAGGAGCCGTGAGTGGATTGCCTGAGCCCGCGGGTTCGAGGCCCACCCAGGCAACTTGGCGAGACCTCATCTCTACAATAAATCAAAAAATTAGCCGGGCGTGGTAGCGCGCGCTTGTAGTTCCAGCTACTCAGAAGGCTGAGGTGGAAGGATCGCCGGAGCCCAGCAGGTCGAGGCTGCCGTGACCGGGAGCGGGCACTGCACTCCAGTCTGGGCGACAGAGTGAGACTCCAGCTCAAAAAAGAAAAAGAAAAAGAAAAAAGAAAAAAAAAGAAATATGAGGAGTCCTGGTTTTCAATGCTTGCAGACCAATGCCTCCCCTTTAAAATCATAGTTTTGCAATACTCTATTTATTTATTCATTCGTTTTTTACACTCAGACTAACAAGGAGAAGCCACTTATTATCTTGAAATAAAATACATAGGTAAAATTAGACACATCACATTTTGTAAATGCTCTAATTATAATATAAAAGTGAAACAAAAGCTGTGTGATTTAAAATAAAATATTATGTATTGCAGAGAGTAAAAGCTCAATGAAGCCATATTAGCCTAAAAGAAGTAAAGTAGTCATATGCTCATTCTTTGCTGTGGTCTGAATGTTTATGTGCCTACAAAGTTCCTCTGTAAAATCGAATCTTCAATGTGTTTGTATTAAACGGTGGGACCTATAGGATATGACCAGGTCATGAGGGCAAAGCCCTGTTAAAGGGATTTGTAAGTTTATAAAAGAGTTTATAAAAGTTTATATTTTTAAAAGCTAAGTAAATTGGCTTGGAAGGTTGGCTTGGAAGGCCCCCGTGCCTGAGAGAACTTGTTTGCTTCTTCTGCCATGTGAGGACCCGGCAACAAGGTGTCATCTATGAGGAACAGGCCCTCACCAGACACAGAATCTTCTGCCACCTTGATAGTGCACTTCCCAGCTTGCAGACCTGTGAGCAATAAATTCTGTTGTTTACAAAGTACTCAGTCTAAAGTATTTTGTTATAGCAGACTAAATGGACAAAAGGCAGGTGGCCCTAATAAGGGGAGTAGAGACATGTTATAAAGGGATCACAGGAGGCAATGCCTGTGTTTCCTCCTGTTCTGGAAAGCAAGGTTGGAGTTCCCAAGAATCTTATGCACTAGGGGTCTTCCCTAGCCCAGCACTATCCTCCACTAGCAACAAGAAATATTTCAAGTACCAACCACTAGAATTGTTCTCTATCCAAGGAACTTGGAGACAGACGAGTAATCTGAGCTGCTCTGCTTTCTAATGAGTCTACTTTGAAGATCCAGAAAAGCAGCAAGATATTTTTGCCTTTATCTAAATATTTCTTTGTTTTGTCTCTTTTAGTATTATTCTATCAAACCATTTCATTAATGACTCAGTTGGAAACTTGAAAGGTTATAAGTGTTGGTATAAATGTTTCAAACTATAGTATAATTACAGTGTTTGTGTTGTTAAAAAAATAAATCACACACAATGTGTTGCTCCTTCCTATTTGACATGTGCCGTGTAACACTAATTGTACTGAGAGTATTACATGAGAGGTTTCATATGTGGAAATATCAACTCAAGGTTTATTTCTCTGTGACAGGGGCTCAATAACCTCAGTTATAAGATTAATATTACTTACCTTTATAACACTTAGTTTTAAAAAAAGCCAAAAATTATATCCAGATTATGTATCCTGTTTTGTTTAAAGATCAGAGCACTGGTTGTGTGTACCATAATGTGCACTTTAATGCATTGTAGCTCTCCAGAACGAACTTTCTGGAAATTGTGTCTTGACTGGCCTGTTTTCTCACCCACACTATCATATTGTGGCTCATCTATTTTTTACTTCTGCGTGTCTACATGTCTTAACAGGAACTCTATAGAGGATGTGTATCAGGCATGTGTAATCTGCTGCCATACAGACCATGTGTTTTTGCCCCCTGTTCTTGAGGCTCCATGATTGCAAGAACTTGGTTGTCTTATTCATTCCTGTACAAGCAGCATCTAGAATGTTTCTGGACTTGAACGAGGCACCCATAACTAGCTATGAAATAAACAAATGACAGGGAACAATTTTCCAAACATATTTTTTTCTCAACCTTCCAAGTCAATTTACTTAGCTTTTAGAAATTTAATAGCTTTATTGAGATATAAACCACATACCACACAATCCATGCTTTTAAAATGTACAATCAAATGACTTGTAAAATATTCACAAAGTTATGCAACCATTACAATTTTAGAACCTTTTTATTCACCCCTGCAAGAAACCCTGTACCCATTAGCAGTCACTCTGCCATTTTCCCCCAATAAATGTGTCTATTCTAGACAATTCATATAAATGGAGCCGTATGTGATTTTTGGTGGTTTGATTCTTTCACTTGGTGTAATATGTTGAAGGTTCTTTCATGTTGTAGCATGTCAGTATCTCATTTACTTTTATGGTTGAATAAAATTCCATCGTGTGGATATTCCACATTTTGGCTCTCCATTCATCACTTGATGGAAATATTGGTTGTTTCCAATTTTTAGATATTGTAAATAATGAGAGTATGGATATTCATATATACATTTTGGTATGGACATAACTTTGTATGGACAAATATATTCAGTTCTCTCTTCAGCAGAATTTTGGGCTCATATAGATCTGTCAAAATGTTTTCCAAATGGATGCACTGTTTTAAAAGTATAAAAGCAGCATATGAAGATTCCAGTTTCTCCATATTCTCACCAGCACTTGTTATTTTTCATTTTTTAAAAATTGCAGTCATCTTGCTTTGTTGAAGTGGTTTCTCATTGTGATTTTGGTTGATACTTTCCAAGTGTCTAATGATTTTGAGTCTTTTAATATGCTTATGGGTCATTTGGTTATCTTTTTTGGAGAAAGGTTTATTAAAATCCTTTGCTCATTTAAAAAATTGAGTTGTCTTTTTATTTTAAAGTTGTAAGAATTATTTATTCTAGATACTACATTCTTATCAGAGATAAGATTTGCAAATATTTTCTCCTATTCTGTATGTCTTTCTTACTTTCTTAATAGTGATCTTTGGAGTACAAGGATCTTCAATTTTGATGAGCTTCAGGTATCTATTTTGTCTGGTTGCTTGTGCTTTGCTGTCATATCTAAGAAATCATTGCCTAATCCAAGGGTGCAAAGATATTTGCATATTTTTTTTACTAGTTTTACATTTTTAACTTCTGTTTATATGTCTTTAATCCATTTTAAGTTTTAAATACTGTCAAAGGTAGGGTTGAACTTCATTCTTTTGTATGTGAAAATTTAGTTGTTTTAGCAACATTTGTTGAAAAGACTTTTCCCACTGAATTGCCTTGGCACTCTTGTCAAAAATCAACTGCTTTTTAGTGTATAGGCTTATTTCCCTGCTCTCAGTTACATTCTAGAATCTATGTGTCTACCTTTATGCCAGCACCACTCTGTCTTGAATACCATAGGTTTGTTCCACATTTTGAAATTCCGAAGTGTGAATTTTACAATTTGGTTCTTCTTCTGAGACTGTTTTGACTACTCTGGGCCCCTTGCATGCCCATATGAATTTAAGAATCATCTTGACAATTTCTGCATAAATGGCAACTGGGATTTTTATAAGGATTGTGTTATATCTATAGATCAACATGGGAGGTATTGCCATTTTAACACTACTAAGTTTTCCGGTCCGTGAACATGCATGTATTTCCATTTATTTAGGACTTTAATTTCTTTCAGTGATGTTTTATAGTTTTTAGTGTACATCTTATGTTTTTCTTATTCAATGAATTTCAAAATTATACTCTTTAATGCAATTATAAACAAATTTGCTTATTTCTAGAGTATAGAAACAATTGATTTCTATATGCTGATCTTGTATTCTGCAATGTTGATGCGCTTACTTATTATCTTTTACAGATTATTTTATGGATTCCTTAAAATTTTCTATATACAAGATCATTTCATCTGAAAATATCTGAGATTGTTTCACTTCTTTCTTTGTAATATGTGTGCCTTTTATTTCTTTTCTTTTTTTTGCCTAATTACCTTAGCTAAATCCTACAGAAAATGTGAAATAGAAGTAATGAGAGTGGTTATGTTTGTCATACTTCTGACTTTACATGGAAACCTTTTAGTATTTCATTAGTAAGTATTATGGTAACTAATACATTTTTGTAGATATATATATATTTATTTTGTCATTTGAAGAAATTCTCGTTTTGTTTCTAGTTTGTTGGATGTTTTTTATAATGAAAGAGTGGTCAACTTGATCACTTTTTTTCCTGCATTTATTGAAATAATGATGTAGTTATTGTTCTTTTACCTATTAATATGGTGTGTTATATTAAATAACTTTTATGTTGAATTAATCTTGCGTTTGAAAGGTAGATCCTACTTTTTCATGACACTTTTTTCTTTTATTACCCATTTTAATAATTTGAGTCTTATTTCTTCCTCCCCACCAATAGCTAAGCTAATGTTTGTGAATTTGTTATTAAAAAAAAATTTTGAGCCGGACTTAGTGGCTCAGCCTGTAAATCCGTGCCTTGGGAGGCTGAGGTGAGTGGATTGCCTGAGCCCGCGGGTTCGAGACCTGCCTGGGCAACTTGATGAGACCTCATCTCTACAATAAATCAAAAATCAGCCGGGCATGGTAGCGCGCCTGTAGTTTCAGCTACTTGGAAGGCTGAGGTGGAAGGATCGCCGGAGCCCAGCAGGTCGAGGCTGCAGTGGCTGCGAGCGGCCACTGCACTCCAGTCTGGGTGACAGAGTGAGACTCCAACTCAAAAAAAAAAAAAAAATTGTGTGTTTTTGATAATTTTCTTTCTTGATTTTCTTTATTTTGCTTATTTATATTTAATAGCTATTATGTCTTTTGTTCTGCATACTTGGGTTTAGTTGGAGCCTCCTTTTCTAATTTTTTAAGGTAAATGTTTAAGTTACTGATTTGGAACCTTCCTGCTCTTTTGTATAGCCACTAACATCTATAAATTTCCATCTAAGTATTTCTGTAGCTGCAGTCCACAAGTTTTGGTATTTTTAAAAATTTATCTCAAAATATTTTCTAAATTCTTTGGCTCACTGGTTATTTTGAGGTGCGTTGTTCAATTTCTACATATTTGTAATTTTCCCATATATTATTTTGTTGTTGATTTCTCATTTCATTCTATTGTGTTTGAAAAATTTACTTTATATGATTTTACTCTCTTAAAATACATTGAGACTTATTTTATTATCTAACATAACATCTCTTCTTGAGATGCTCACGTGTACTAGAGAAGAACATGCCTTCTGTTGTTGTTGGATGAACTGTTTTACAAAATGCCTACTAGCTCTAGTTGGTTTATTGAGTTGTTCAAGTCTTTTATTTCCTCGTTGAACTTCTGACTAGTTCTATCCATTATTGAAAGTGAGGCACTGAAGTTTTCAAATATTATTGTTGAATTGCCTATCTCTCCCTTCAATTCTGACAGTTTTTAAAAATGTATTAATAATTTGAGTCTCTGCTGTTAGGTAACAATATGTTTGTAATTGTTATGTCTTCATGATGGATTGATACTTTTATCATAAAATGTTTCTCATTTTCTCTGGGAACAATTTTTGTCTTCTCTGAAACATTTTCTCTGAAATAGCCATCATAGCCCTATTTTGGTTACTGTTTGAATGTTACATCTTTTTCAATCCATTTACTTAAATTTATTGTTTGTCTAAATCTAAAGTGTTACTCTTTTAGACGACATAGGGTTGGATCACTTTTTAAGATCTATTATGCCAATCTCTGCCTTTTGATTAGAGTGTTTAGTACATTTACTTTTAGTGTTACTACTGATAAGGCAGAATTTACCTGTTCTCTATATTTCTTATGTCTTTTCTGTTTGTTTGTTTCTCCACTACTTTTTTCTTTTGTGTTAAGTATATATTTTCTAGTGCATAATTTTAATTGTCTTGTCATTTCTTTTACTATTTTTTTTTTCGGTTACATTCTCAGTGATTGCCTAAGGACTAGAATTAGAACCCTAATTTAAAGCAATCTAACTCTGACTATTATCAACTTAATTCCAGTAGTACACATAAACAGTATAAGAAGATTTGTTTCTGTTTTTGTTCTTGCAATTTGGAAGCACATAAGTTGTTGATGTTAATAAATCTCTTGACAATTTTTTTCAAAAAAACGTCTTTCAGTTTTAGAATTAGGTGCAATATGCGAAAGTTTATAATTTACCCTTTTATGTAAAATAATTTTTGTTTGCTTCAGGACATTTTGTAATTCAAAGTGAATACATTTAGATTAGTATTAAAATAATTTTATGATTAGTCTCAGTGGCTCAGCCTGTAATCCCAGCACTTTGTGAGGCCAAGGCACGTGGATTGCCTGAGCCCGCAGGTTCGAGACCAGCCTGGGCAACGTGGTGAAACCTAGTCTCTACAATAAACCAAAAATTACCTGGACATGGTAGCGCTCACCTGTAGTTCCAACCACTTGGATCGCTGAGGGAAGGATCACCAGAGGCCAGCAGATCGACGCTGGTGTGGTCATGAGCATGCCACTGCACTCCAGCCTGTGTGACAGAGTGACACTCCAACTCAAAAAAAATATTTTTATAACCTTTATTTAGAAATTTCTTAATAATGCACTAGCTTGTTATTTTAAAAATACTGTTTTAATATCACTTATATTCATACTTCTCAAATACAGAATGTTTATTTAACTTTAGAGCTCCGTACTCACTAGCTCTTCAATTAGATATTTACCGAGAATGAATTCATTTTGACTTTAAGTTGTCTTTTTACCCAATATATTTACTTGACCTTGTGCATACCTAAATCACTTTGCGCATTACAATGTCAACTTTTAAAAGATACCACATACCTATGGAGCAATTTTAAAAATTTAAATGAGTAAATTTAAGTTTATAATATAGATCATGTAGGTGATAATAAACTGCCTACTTTTATGTTTATTTAAATGCATCAAAGATCTTGACTTATTAAATGTTTAAGGAGAGCCAGAATAGCTTTCATTTAGATAACATTCTTAAAGGACATGTACATACAAACATACACATGTATTGATACTAGCTTATGATTTATAAATCCTCATTCAAAAGTGGATTTTAATGAACAATTCTACAATATGTATCTGTTCTGTCCCAAGCAAGGAAGAAGATCACTGTGGAGAAACACAGAGAAGAACGGAACTGATGTACAATGTGTCTTTCTTAGGATTAAAAATATGAAAAATGCTCTGGATGATATCTTGAAATTATATAATACCTGAAATGACTGAGGTCTTAAGGTGTAAAGCCTAATATTGGGAAACATGTAAGACTTGTCTTAAATATTTAAAGAACTGTCATTTGAAGGTGAAGTGATTAGGCAATGTAGATATTTTCCCACCATAGATAGTTAAGAAGATGGGTGTAAGCTACAAAAGAGTAAATTTAAGGTAACCAAGAAAGAGAATATTTAATGGTTAGATATTTACAAGAATCAAAGAGGTGGTGAGTTGCTTGTCATTATCATTTTCATGTACGGGATGATCATACACTTGGAGGAGATTTGTAAAGAAAGCTCATAGAGTATACCAGGTTAGTATTTGAACCCCTTGGCATTCAGCATCCCTCCAAAACCTGGTTCATTATGATTCTGTGAGACAAAGTACCACAGATTATTAACCTCTAAAGCTAATTGTGACACTGGCTCTAAGAAACAAATCTCAAAGAAGGTGAGAGAGTATAAGGCGGCTCTGACCGAATAACGGGGGTAAGCATTTGTAGAGGAATTGAGAGGATAGTCACAGTTGTGAGAATGTTACGAGGAGATCAGCAGAGAAGGGTAAAGTCATCAAATATAAGTCAGAGGGCAGTTTTACCAAATGAAGTTTCATGTAGAAGTGTATAAAAAGTGGACTCGAGGTACGGCGTGATGCAAGGTATAGAAGAAAAGATTTTTGTCAATAGAGAAATACTAGACTAGTGTTCTGTATTATTCTATTTTCAATAAGAGACTTGAACTAGGTGGTGAAATGTCAGGAAGCCTGGTACCAAGTAATGTTTAGGTTCACAGCAGGCCAAAACTATGTGGCCCAGCAGGAATAGAGAGCACCAGTTTCTAGGAAATAGGAAGCTATGCATGCAGTTGGCATCAAGGGACAGCACCCTGGCCACCAGCAGAGATTGGTAAGAGTAAAGAAACACCCAAATCTCAAAACATGATGTATTCTTAGCAAGTAAGATATGACCTAAGATCAGATACCATATACAAAAAAGATCCCAAGGAACAAGGCAAAGCCCCATAATCCAAGCTAAAATATAGGATGAGAGTGGCACCAACAGTCACTGGCTTGTTCTGAATTTTAGAATACTAACCTGAGATTCCTTAAACTTTTTTCCTTCCTGGGAAGATTGGACTCAGAACCTGGGTTAGAGATGGATTCGAAATGGAAGTTGAGGGGTCCGAAGACATCAAACAACAGCAGATGCATTTTAACTTGCGTGCTTACTCTGATCAGTTGTTAATGGCTACTTGGAACATGATACTGAGAAGATTTGAGAAGATTTTTTTTTTTTGAGTTGGAGTCTCACTGTCGCCCAGACTGGAGTGCAGTGGCCGCTCCCGGCCACCAAAGACTCGACCTGCTGGGCTCCGGCGATCCTTCCACCTCGGCCTTCCAAGGAGCTGGAATTACAGGTGCGCGCTACCACGTCCGGCTAATTCTTTTTTTTTTTTGGATTTATTGTAGAGATGAGGTCTCTCCGAGTTGCCCAGGCCCGTCTCGAACCCATGGGCTCAGGCAATCCACTCAATTCAGCCTCCCAAAGGCGCGAGATTACAGGCTGAGCCACCGAGCCCGGCTGAGATGTTTTACTACTCAGCATGAAGTCATGCTACAACCATGTGATTGTGCCAGCCACAGTCATGGGCCAGAGGGCAATACACACATCCCATATTTGTTATTTATGTACAAGACCATTCTGAACTAGAGTTAAGGCTTCAGAATGAACTAAAGGCAGCATCTTGATTACCAGATTGAAAGATCATAATTTTGCATGAGAACTAAAGGAAATCACTGGAAGGCCATGGCCAACAGAGATGCACACTCCTGGTGTTGAACTAGGTTAACTGAACAGGTCTGCAAAGAAGATAGGTTAATCAGAATAACAGCAATTCTTCAACATCTGTGTTTGTGGCTCTCAGTTTTCACCCCAGTGTGAGAAGTGGGATTCGGTGCCCTCATGCTAAATTTTCTGTGCAGTGAATTGTAAAAGCAATTGCCAATAAGAATGATTTCATGTACACATAATCCCCTGTGCAGCGTGCTGCAAATTTATGCATAATCTTCTCCAGCTAATATGAGGAAGCTCAGCTGCAGTGCCAAAATGACAGGATGATTTATATATAAAATTGAAATTCACATTAAAATTCTTCTATTTGATCTTCTGCTCTGGAATCTGAAGGAGAGAATGAGAGATGTTTAAAAAATGACCCTACCTAAAGTATGACACATAGGTAGGAAATTAACACCATTGCCTATGCAAAGTAGAATGTATGTGTTGCATGCAAACGTATGGGATAAAGAAATGACACCAAGACTAATGTGCAAACCAAACAAAAATTGCAGAATTTCAATATGAAAATTCAAAAAATATTCTACTGCAAACCCATTTTATAGATGAAGAAAAACGAGGCCTGAAGAGCTGTAGAGACCTGAAGTTTCCATAATGGGGCAGAAACGGAACTTGATATTAGATCTGTGAAGTGCAAAGCACATAAGCTTTGGATCTCACCATGATTATTTTGAGTTTACTGTTTCTGAGAGTGCTATCATCATCCTCTGGCTTCTAAGATCACAATCCTAAAAAGTCTTTTTGTTGATTGTACTCTCTCTTGAGTCTTCCTCCCTGACTTCTTTCTACCTTCATCTCAGGCGTCTCCTGTTCCTGGTCTAACTTTTTGGATGTGTCTTCTTTCTTCTCCATTTACTCTTAAATTCCTCAAACAGATTTTTATAAGAAAATCTTCATTAGCTTGGTGGCTATTATATTTTTTGTTTGTTTGTTTTAAACGACTATCAGATTGAAGTTCATAAGACACACTTTCTACCGCTGCCAAGATTGAAAGCTTTCAATTTCAAGTTTCCTCACGAGTCAGGTTCAAGGTCTTTATTAGCATTCAAGAATGGCACTGCACAACCGAGACCCAACTCCTAACCTACTTCCAGAGAAAATCACTGCCTTGATGCTTCTATAGCATATGATATATAATTATAGATAATATATGTATATGCAGACACATGTAATGTACATATGTACACACACATGCACACATGTTTTTAGGGGTGCTTATGTAAATCCTTAAGAACATGTATGTCTTTTTGAAAGTACACCCACTCCACTGAAGTTTATTGCTTGCACTCTGGTCTCTTCCCAGAGGGACATGTCTACCCTGCACGCCTCAACCTCTTGATTGCTTCATTATCAGAGCTCAGGCATTCAGTGAGTAAATGAATCTCCCCTCCCACTTTGTAGGCCCCACCAACTTGTTACACAAACTTTTCCATTCTTCTTGGGTTAATCTAGTCTAGCTTCCAAAATAGATATTGTACTGTCCTTCATCGACACACGTTACCCCACCAAGCTCTTGACTTTTCCTTGTGAAATGTGATTTTCAAAATGGCTTCGCTCTGGTTCAGAGCTCTAAAGCAGAGTCTGGAAGCACCTCACAGGAGGACCACCTGCACGACCTGTTCCTTTGCTTTGGGCCAACTGCCAGGACCACAATATCCCAGAAAACAGCTAAATTTTGCCGGTGTTGCAACTCCCGAATAGAGAGAACTGGTGAACTATGGATTCAGGTACTAAGCTAGCCGCTTCCACCAGTTCTTTCAATACAACTTGTGTAATCACCCTCAGCTTCCTTTTAAAAATTCTCCAAATTAAAAAAGTTGGCTTCTAAGCAGAATCTGTCTCCCAAATTGCAATTCCTAAGACCGCAATAAACCTTGTCTTACTGCTCTGCCGTCTGCTTTTTCACTTTTTCGTGATTGGCACGCCCCTTCAAGGCTATCAGAATAGGCTCTTTTCTATCATTTTAATTTCTACCCATTCCACTCAAATATTACTTCCTTTATGCATCCTTCCTTGATCATTGCAATTGAAAAACATCTTTATTACTTCAGACTTCCTACCATTTAAGACTTGCAATACAAGGCACTTAAATACCTCAAAGGCCCTGTTTTGTAATTATTTGCTTGCATGTTCTGTTTTCTTGTGGATAACAAGGGTGGTTGTCGTTTTTCTTCCAATATTTGTATTTCCTAGAGCAGTTAATGCCAAATAAAAGAACAAATATAGAATACTTGTTCAAGACATAGCACTGACTATATTACTTAGTAAAAATAATGACAAAAATGGCATTGCTTGAAAGAAAGGATATTATTATCAAACTGAAACTGTGAGAAATGTCTGAAAAGTAGGAAAAAAACCCCCCTCAAATGTAGATATAAAATAGTGAATATTTTAGAGACCAACAGAAATTCTAACATTTATTTCTATTCTTTTTTCTTTATTATTTTATTTATTTTTTCATTTTATTTTTTATTGTATTAATTTATTTTGATAGCTGCAGGGGCTACAAATGCAGGTTTGTTACATGGAAATACTGTAAAATGGTGAAATCTGAGTTTTTAATATAACTATGACTGAAAAGCACACATTGTACCCATTAGCTAATTTCTCATCCCTCAACCCACTTAAATTTTGTCTTAAAAAATAAAAGCAAGTATTAAACAAACCTGAGGCTTCTCATTAGCAGAATCTAATGTTTGACAACAGAGGAAAAACAAAGATGAACAGGAAAATCACATTAGCCTTCAAGCATGAGGCAAAGTGAAGGTGTGTTCCAATATAAACAGGCTCGGAAAGTTTATTTGGTCCTGGACCTTTTTTAAAACTGTAAACAATTTTTAAAAAGTCAAAGAAACAAATCCAAAATGGAATCTGAGAAATAAGTGGATGTCAGTTTCTAGAAAGATGGAACTAACTTATGATTGGAAAGAAAAAGTAAATCTCAGAATAACTCCTTTACTGCTGGCGTAGAAATAATCATTTAAAATGAACATGAAGAACATGAAGACTGAGGGCTACGTAAAGGCATCTTCAAGAAGAAAATAGATAGCGTCACACAAAATGAGTGATTATTCTTTCTGTCAAGTAAAAAGGAAGGCAATTATAAAGCAAGGTTAAAAAAACGAAGAAGATGAAAATAAATCATGGTCCCAAAATGAAATTTTGACATAATTTTTTAGCAATTGATGAAGTTTAAAGAGCGGTGCCTTTTGAAATAACAAAGCCAAACAAACATTATTCAGGTAATTCTGAGGAAAAGAGAAAGCTGACTGATATTCTCAATACAGGGATAATCACTTTGGATTTATGATCGCCACAAACTATAATTACTTTACCATGATTTATGACCCACCTTCTAAAGTTTTTGAAAAATTTTAACTTTGTAGTGATCTTTAAGAATTTATATATATTGTTGAGAGAAAATTTTTATTCTAACTTTAACAAGTTTTATTTCAATTTTATTTGTTTCTTTTTTTCAATACATTCGAGCAAAGTCAAATATAATACTTTAAAATATGAACAGTTGTTTTCTCATGATTATTATTTGCTTCACTTTCTCCAAATTTTATAGTACAAGTATGTATTATCTTAAAAATGAAAGTGCAAAATATCATTTTAAGCAAATACATGTATTGAAAGTTCCAAACAATTATCTTCAATGCTCTCATTTAAGATACTGTAACGCAACTCCAGAAACAGCTTAGAACTTAAGATAGAGATGAAGTGGTTTCTCAGCTTATGATGATGTTTTTTCTTCACTTTTTAAAATAAAAAATAAAATTGACTAGGTGCAGTGACAAGTGCCTGTAGTCTCAGTAACTTGGGAAGCTGAGGCAGGAGGATCATTTGAGCTCAAGAGTTTGAGACAAGCCTGGATAATTTAGCGGGGCCCCATCTCTTAAAAAGAAAGGAAAAAAGAGAAAGAAAGAGGAAAAGACAGAGAAATTAAATCACCTTATTTATATTGAATTTAAAATTTTATCACATCTGAGTAAATTAAGCAAATATTAATATTTAATTCCAGATATTTTCTTTTTATTTAAAAATACTTCAAAAATTTTAATGAAAGCCATTAAGATTCAATAAGAAAAAATTTGCTCCAAAGGCAACGATGAAAGCTCTTTTTATTTTATTGATTAAAGATGAAAGCATTCAAGAAGACCAACCTATAGTGAAGTGTACTTAAGACCATAAGAAGCAAAACTCAAGATGTGAAATGGTCAGAGGAACCTGGGTTGGTCTATGGTAAATGAGAAGAGGGTATGTAGATTTGACTTCTGTTATACCTTACTGGAATGTGATGGTACCAGGAATCAGTGTCCAGTGGGAAGGAGGAGACCAACAGAACTGTACAGAGCTGGCTGGGACCAGGGCTGCAGACCTGGTCCCACTCTAGGGTAACTAAATCCAAGTTTGAGTAAAGGGAGTTGTAGGTCAAGGTTAGTGGCCAAAACAGGAAATGCAGGCTTCGGAGTCAGAGAAATTTAGGATGAAATCCAGCAGTGCAATAATACAACCAAGTTGTTTAATCTCTTCAAATTTCTTTTCTATCTTTCAAATGGTAATAACAATTTTACCTAATCTTACTTCATACACTTGTTAGGAGATCAAAAATGATTTGTGTAAAACAGGTAGCGTAGTACTTGCACATAGCGTGTACTCAATACATATTAGTCATTATCACCTTCTTCTGTTGGCCATAGATATCAGTGAGATCCAGTCTGGTAGGTATTTCAAGTAGCTGGCAGTGTCTGGGCAGGTGGAATTACTGTGACCCCAAAGGAATTTAAAGATGGGTAGAGATTTAGAGAAGAGTTTTGGTACAGATAGGCAGAGCTGAAGTGCTGACCAGATATTCCCAAAAAACGAGTTGGTATGAAATCGATGAGCACAGGAATTGTTATAAAAAGGCTGGGCCGTCTTCAGCCCCAGAGTTCCTGGGTTCACTCCAGACATACAGGCTACTGGGCGTATTTGAAGGGAGCCAGTTTGTTTCAGACCTCTATCTGCTTGGGACAGAACTGAGTCTCATAATGTCCCCCCAGGGTTTATCAAATTCACCTTCAAATTCAGTTGAACTGAACTTGTAAGCAATAGTTCTCAACTGGACATTTGAATAATCAATGATAAAGCCTTAAAATATGTACTCCTACCTGGGCCTCACTTTCTATTCTTTTTATTTAATTGATCTAATGTGTAGCTGTGATTGAACTAAATTTATTAGTGTCTACAACTAAACAAAATTTAAAAAGTTAGGGCTGCAAATTAATTCCTCAGTTATATAGAGATGCTACCAACCACTTTCTCTTGACTCTCATTCTAGAAATAATTGTCTTTTGGATCCCATATCAAGGTCTAATTTAACTTAGATACTGTTAACACATTCCACAGCTTAAAGGTGATGTGATAACTCTTTAAGCTAGGAAATTCCCTACAAAACACCCTCTTGAATATGTTCTTGAAGACAACACCTATACAAAGATATG